>VXAD01008436.1:730444-1021125 GCA_013399195.1 Dicrurus megarhynchus
AAAAAAGAGCCAGCCTTTTGCTAGTTTTGCTGACATTTCACATCCTGATCCAGAAATAGGACATGCATGTGCTTCCATGCTGTAAATAATCCAGTCTGGTCTCCCCTCAACTAAGAGCCATGAGAATGAGGGCATTTGCTCATACAAATTTGACAGAAACTCCTCATTTCTGTGCTTTCCAGCCAGTGCAACCATATTATTGCTTTAATCTAATTTGGGTTTTATAAACTTTTGGACCTAACTAACTTTTACATTTTAATTTTAAGCTGAATGGTAGTACCTGAATTAAGACTTCACATGGCAGATTGTTTGGGTTTCTTCCCTTTTATTATTAATTTGTATAAAATCAATATACTATATAATAGTCAAAAACACATGAAGATACTCAAGTAGTATATTACTCCACCATAAAACCCTCACAACAAAGGTCCACTGGCAATTCCAGCACCACGAAACTGTATAAATTTCTTAAGCCCTGGACTCTCATAGATATTCTACACCAAGTATTCTGGAGGCACTGAAAAAAAGAATAGTCAAACCAGCTATTTGAATCACTGAAGTAGATGTCACTTCATTAAACTGTTGTTTCATAGAGCGCTGCAGACCCCAATGTAAGAAGGGCATGGACCTGCTGGAGAAAGTCCAGAGGAGGGTCACAAAGATGATTACAAGACTGAAGCACCTCTCCTATGATGAGAGGAAGAGAGTTGAAGTTGTTCAGCCTGGAGAAGAGAATGGTCCAGGAAGACCCTAGAACACATTTCAGCACCTGAAGAGGCTATGAGAGAGCTGGAGAGGGGCTTTTCACAAGGATATGAAGTGACAGGACAAGAGATAATGGCTTCAAACTGAAAGAGGATAAGTCTAGATTACATAACAGAAAGAAATTCTTCACTATGAGGGTGGTGAGACACTGGAACAGGTTGCCCAGAGAAGCTGTGGATGCCCCATCCCTGGGAGTTTTCAAGATCAGGCTGGATGAGGCCCTGAGCAACCTGGCCTCATGGAAAGTGCCCCTGTCCATGGCAGGGGGTTGGAACTAGTTGGTCTTTAAGGTCCCTTCCAACCCAAACCATTCTTTGATTCTACAGAATCTATTTCAGCTGGTACACAGACCAGCTAAGTATGAGTAAAACAGTAATAATATAAACCAAAATGGATGTTGTAAGTGCAGTAGGAATTAAGTGTATGATAGATGCACAGATTTCTTCCTTTCAAAGATATTCGTACTTAATACAACTCAGAGTTGTATCTCAGAGTTCCTACAAGGCCAGCTTTACTGTCTAAAATACCCTACATAAGGAACCTATCACATGAATGACAAGCAGCCCTTCCAAAAAGACAGATCTAAGTAACATTTCTCAAAGCACTTATGTTCAGGAAAGAGGCTTAGTGCATATAGCCAGGAACAGAGAAGATGAGGGAAGTGGCCTGCGGATATCCTCATGGTTCACACCTCTGTCTTTGCATCTTCCCCAGGGAAAAAGGGAAAATGGGAGTAGAGGAGGGCCGGAAGACGTGTATTTCTATTCCTGCACCTGGAACAAAACTATGGGGTGTTTTTTGCAAGCAATTTCATATCTTTTTCTTTAAACTGTCCCCTCCATTTCCACATCAACTCAGAATACACTCTCAAAGCAAGGGCACATTTCACAGCATGCATTTGTGCTCCTTATCAGCATCAGGTATGACGCAGTATGAGGCAACTAAATATCACTGCTGACACAGTACCTAAGAGAATAAATTTTTTGGCACAAAAGCAATGACAAAGACTAAAGGTCTGTCAAGATAAGAACCATTCAAGTTTGCCATCAAAATGAACAAATTATGGAAGAATCAACTTACACCCACCCATATTCCAGAGATGAACCCAAGGCACGCAATTCATCTTTTGCTGATTACTGCATAAAGTGAGCTTCTCATGGTGGTGACTGCATACCAACTGCCACGTTAACAAGCAGTGTCTTCCTTCAGACATTTACAAACATCAGAATGCTTATTCATGACAGTCCCACATATCATCTGCCATCCCAGATGGTGACTGGTGGGATGCTGATTTTGTCCTAAGGCAGTTACCACCCACCAAGATAGTATATGCAGGGCTAAATAAAAAGCATGTGCCATCTGCTGTCAAGCTTAGATGACTTGTTGAAACCTACTAGATTAGTTTAAGTTTATTTTAGATTGGAAAAATTGGGAGGCTATATCTCTCTAACTGCCCATTAAAATACGAGTAAGTTGCACAGTAGAAGACATACAGTAAATCAAGAAGAAGTTAAAATGTTCTGCTGGGTCCACCTACCGACCTGGGAGCAGCTAAGGATTCTCACTGTGATCAGTGGCAAAAGGCACATACGGCCCACAAGTTCAGAGGGAACCTGAAACCAAGCAGCAATTCTGCAGAATTTACAGTTTTCCTTCGCCTGAAAAAAAAATTTAGAAATTTTCTTTCTCTCCAACAGGATGTTTTTTCTATCTCCTTTTCTTGCAATCTATATAGTGCTATCATTTAGCTAGTCTCCATCAGTTCTTGCCCAGTTCCAATTTTTTTCCTACCCTCTCTGTAGAGTCTTCTTATCCTCCTGCTTATGTGCTGTCATATTACGTATACACAGAAGCAAGAAAAGACAAAAAGCAGAACTAGTATGATATCTTCTGCCTGCTTCACAACCAGCATAAACTCACTTCATAGCCATTTACAGACAGTTAATCGAAAATACAGCTCTTTCCCCAATACCGACTATTAGGCACTCAAACTACATTAAATAATTCTATGCGTTCTTTTTAAATTATCTAATTAAATTTCTTTTTGTACATTGATAACTATCTAAAGCAAGCAGAGAAAATAGAAAAATGCATCCACAGAAGCATTTTTCCAAATCTTTTTAAATCACCAGGTACACGAAAACCTTTCACTGAGGTAAGGAATTAACCCTTGCACAAGTATAAAGGTTACATCGCTGTCTGCAGGAACGGAAAAAGAAGCATTGCTTAAGCTCAACCCTTAAGAAGTAAAATTTCAAAATATGGACAAATTGCCTTTAAATCATTAACATCAGAAGAACAGGACACAAAGGAGAAAGATCAGGAAGATCTGTGCTGCACAGTAGTGAGAGAGAGAGGGGTTGCAAAGGTCTCTGCAGGGGCCCTGCGCTGTCAGAGTCCCTGGCACTACAGCCCATACGGCTGTACCGGCACAGATCCTCCAGGAGGCCCGGCAGCAAATGTTCAAGGAAGATGCCTCCAGCCCAGCACAAGTGCATCACCTCCTCCAGCATTCATACCATGGAGGGCAGAGGAACAGAATACACCAGTCAACTGCAAATGACAGTTTAGCTCCTAAGAAAAAGCAGGGACTGTCTTAAAAAAAAAAAAAAAAAAAGCAAACTCTGGAAGACTACAGGAAAAGAAGAGGATTTGTCATTCTGTCATTCCTCTCCCCCCAACATGCAGCCAGAGGCAATGAGGGGTAACAAGGTAGATTCTCCATGCTTCTTAAGCACGTTTCCTTACCCTTCTTTAAATGAGTGTTTGTACAACTGTCAGTTGTTTTAAATCATCCCAGACTGCTTCCTCTGCTGCAGAGTTCACTGATCCACACATCCCAGTGCAGCTCTCCGTAGAACACGTGGCTTTATTAAATGGCCAGGTAATCATAAATGCATTTAAAATTCAGTACCAGTTATTTAAGACAAAAAGATCTGACATAAAATTATACAAGTCACAATCAGTCTTGTACGGCCATCCTGCATAGAATACAAGGCTGGCATCTACTCTGGGATATAAACATCATTCCACCTGTCATTTTACAACTATGTATTTGAAGTCTTCACAGAACTTCATGCATACTACTCCCCTAAAAAGTAAAAAAAAGTCATTTTGCAAAAGGATAAACTTCTTATGACAGCAGCCACACAGAAATTTGGCCATTAATCTCCTCTGAATAAATATAACCCCCAGCAAGATGAAAGTGTGAGCAGAATATATATTTTTTGCACTAGAAAATGCTGAGGTGCACAACAAGAAGCTTTTACTTAAGCATTTTTGGCTGAAGTTATCTTTCAGAAGCCCGTTTTACTCTCATGAGATATTTCTCTCCAGTCATTCACTTTTCAAAGCCCTTTGCAACTTTAAGATTGCAGTAAAGCTGACTTTTATACCTTATTTCAGTAGCTCTCTCCTGTGCCTGAGCTGTCACATTCCTTGGAGACATTTGGTAGTTTTCAATTTCCTCAACATTTTATTAAGAAAGAAATTTTTAAAAACCCCTTCTTTTTTCCATATGCAGACAGTTGACTTCATAACACAGAACATCGTTGTGATAAACAATTCTTCTATTAAATCCTCCAATTAATGAAGATCTTGCTGTGTCACACTGGCTTACCTAGTTGATCTGTGCTCAAGTTGTCGTTTGCTGAACAGCTGATGACTGAACACAATTTCTATTAAAGGCAGCTTTAAACACACTTACTGCCTTAAAAGACCCAGCAGGTTGAAAATGCCTCCTGTGTTGAAATCACATGCATGAGATTTTGAAACATAAAACATTTTGAAAGGTTCACTTTGTAAAATCCAATTTATCAATCTGATGTCGCCTTTGCTTATGACACTCCACTCAAAAATTCAGGGCAGCTAGCTCTCAGAATTATATCTTGCAGTATTAGGCATTTTTCTTAAGCCTGGGTCATGCAGTCATAAAAATCCCCAGGAACTCTAGCTTTTTAAATATCCTTCTAATCCTAGCAGAGCTGACTGAAAACATGAACCCTAAAGGCTCAGAAATTAAAAGGGAATTAAAAAGAAACCTATTTCAATTTTCTTCTAGATCTGAGATGATTTTTGAATGTTCAGAGCTGACAATGTTTAGGCAGGAGCATTTATGTTCTGTCAGCCATGCACTTGATCAGGGTCTGTACATGCTGCTATGCTTTATCACTGCAAGAAACATAAGACTTAAAAAAACAAAACCCAAACAAAACCAAACCTAAATCCTAGTCCTCATATATTCCGCCAGGACAAAGCCTGAACAATCAGGAGTGTATTCGGTCACACAGTCCAGGCACTGATTCTGGGTCAACGCTGGCTGATGGTTTAATTTCTCTTTCCCTGCTGTGTACAGACCATAAACCCATCAGAAGGCAAGTGTTTTGTCTTCCCCCATGTTCCCACACCCTCCTTGTTTTCACAAGGGCATGTATTGACAGGACATGTGGTAATGACTTTAAACAGAAAGAGGATAGTTTAGATTAGTTATAATCTTAAACTACTTCACTATGAGAGTGGTGAGGCACTAGAACAGGTTGCCCAGAGAAGCTGTGGGTGCTCCATCCCTGGAAGTGTTCAAGGCCAGGATGGATAGGGCTCTGAGCAACTGGATCTGGGGGAAGGTGTGTCTGCCCACAGCTGGGGGTTGGAACTCAATGACCTTTAAGGTCCCTTCCAATCCAAAACACTCTACGATTATATAATTCCTTTATTTTCCAAAGCTAAGGAAGCCTCTCTACAACTAAATAGGATCTCCTTTTCCCTGGCCAGAACCCTTCTCTGTACTCATCTCAGTCTGAACTTGTCACGAGCACTAATCAAATCAGTTTTCTGAACTCCAGATGGACACTCATCAGTTTTGCAGTTGCAGCATTAATGCTCCCTTATCCCTGAAAGGCAGGAAGGCTAGGAATCACTAGTTCATTTAACAAAATACTTCTAAACAATATACAAATCAAATTTTTTATTTAATTATGCTTTGTTAGGTATGGCAATTAAGTGAGAGTTCTCAGCTACTGTAATTAATTCAGTTTATGCTAAACGGCCAATTCAATCATTAGGCCAAACAGTCAATTAAATGCCACATTATTTTTTTAAAGTATTTATCACTCCTTGGCTAACAAATGAATGAAGAACGCCCAGTTCTACTGTCAGCAGTAACAGACTCATCTGACATAGCAGACCACACAGGAAAGCAACTAGAATTCAGAGATATCACAAAATATCCTTAAAAAGGAATGGATATTAAGGACTTAGTTTCCAGAAGAAATTTCCAAATGTATACAGCTACAAATTTCCCACATACATTTCCTATTTCCCCTTGTAAAATCCTGGTTTGTAGCCAGTTTTCTCTAAAAAATAAGCAATTTTGTCAAAATGTTATTTTCAGAAATTGCACAGTCATTAAATACCATCATAAGCATCTGTTTCAGCAATGTCAAGTGTCACAAACAGAAAAATTGAAAACTTGAGAGAACTCAAAATTTTACAGAAGCAACTTTCAAAGGGTTTTTTGTGTTTAACATTTAAAGACTTTTCCCCAAATTTAGGGCAGGAATCAATTTGAGAAGTGAGATAGCAGCTTTGTTTTTCAAACACTTTTAACCTATAATAAGATCTTTCAATTCAGAGACCCTTTGTGAACCAGGCTGATATAGTGCCAGTTTCCTCAGTCCTGCTCATATTTTGGAATGGGGCAGAGCTCAGGTGGCAGTTGTAGCTGTGCTAGACATGATCAACAAATATTCTTCAGGAAATGGGGATGTACCCTAATGCCAGTCTCCTCCTTTGAGATATTAACAATCTCTCCTAAAAAATAAGCAAAAAACCCAAAACACAACAATAAAATACACAACAGGGAGAAAGATTTATCTTAATAGAGAGGGCTGTCACTCTAACTGTGCAACCACAGATGCTACAGCAGAACCTTCAGCCACAGTACAACTATATACTACTGTGTACTGATCAACCTTGATCTTGTTCTCTCAAGATTTTCAAGAGTCGCCCTCGGTCATGACAGATTCTCAGGAGAAATTCACGGCACAGTCACCATTTGCATTTTACTGAGGTTTTTTTTGACTCGCTGCATACTTGTGGCTAAGCCTAACATTCCTCACACTGCAAAATTTCCCAAAGGCACAAAGAAGGGGAGGAACCTCATGCCACCTCATGGCCACCTTTGGATTTGCCCAGCTTCATAAACTCCAGTGACCAAAAAATTCACAGATAATCATCTAAGGATTAACCACATTCAAAATGTCAAAAAACTGTAAGACATGTTTAGTCTGTCAACATGAGAAACAACACTTAACAGGTTCCTCTATCCCATCTCCTGTCCTAACTGTGGGCAGACCAAAGTCCTTGCACAACTGCTTGTGCAAGAAGGACACATGACATTATATTCCATTGCTACTGCTGGGCCAAGCATATACACAAAAGACATATATAAAACATATTATGGGCACCTTGTCAGACTGTCTTGGGGTTTTTTTCTTGCTTTGTCCTTCCCATCAAGTAGCAGTAGTTATCCAAATGCACAAGCCAATACCCAAATAGCTTTAACTCTCAGGATAGCACCTGCAGTATAATTACCACTTATTGGAAATTTGTTTTATACAACTTTTCAGGAAGAAATTTACTGTGTTATAATACCTAAGCACTATCTATTACATTTATAAGAAACCAAATGAAGAGACTTCATAGGCTCAAAACCAAATACAGGTAGGTCACAAATTTATTGTCATGGTTTTCTAACAGCTTTTCAGGCTACTGCAACATAAGTGCATTCGAGGTCTCCTTTCAGCATGAAGTGACCAATATCCGCCCAATTTTGCAAAGGTCTTTACCAATAACTTCTGTATCAGACAGTTTTCCTAAGTGCATTTTGAATTATACTAATCCAAAGGAAAAGTTCCATACCTGCTTACACTATTTATAGCATTAGGTGTGTCTACATCAAAAGGAAAAAACATGACCTAGTACTAATGACTCCATTTTTGCTCTCAAAACAATCTGTAGGGCCAGTACACAGGCTGATCTAATGCCTACTCCTGGCATGAGGGCATATATTGTCGAGATTATCTGAATAAATCCTGAAGAACAATAGAGGAACAGTTTTATCACACACATTTTTTTAGATACAAAGACAGACAAGACGAAACAGTATCATTCTGATAGACTTTAACTATTCTTCATGAGTCTGACCATTTAGACTATAAACAATAATTAAGTACCACTTCACCTGGTCTCTTGTTGACCTTCCAAAATCAAGTAGACAGATGGACCAGGAAACCACAAAGTTAAATTACTATCTTTTTGAAGACATTCATCTGATTCTTTTAATGAACATGCTGACTTCAGGGCAAGCACAAATTTGCGGGGAAAACTTGAGAGAATGTGAAACTTTCCCACCAAAGTTCTTATTGCAACAACAACCTAAAAAAAGGCCCTATTGCCCCAACACTGAAATCATTAATACATACAGTCTGCCTACACTTTTCATTTCACATCCTAAACAATGTTACATTGTAGAAATAAACAGCTGCCACTTCTCACTCTTAGGATATCATAAGATTTTGATCATATCATATCATTTTTATGCAATGTACTTTCCATTTTTAAACCACATATAGGCACTCTGAAATAAAAAACACGACACAAATTCAGATAATTTATTATCAGTGATAAGCATTAGGCATTAACATCAGTAAGCATTCTGGAAACAAGTTCATCTGGAATACCAGTTTGCCTTTTTTTTTAATACTTAACTAGACTTCATGCTATGTTCATAAAAGACATGAAAAGAAAGAACATCAGCTGAATGTCCTAAACCATGTCACCCAAACAATTTACCTTGGCATATTGCAGAACATTGAAATAAAATACCTGAAATTTCTCCAATGTAAAATGCAGAAAAATTGTAATGAACTCACTGAAAGTAAAACAAAAATCCAATCAAAGAAAGCTGTGTGGAATAGCTATATCCTATACAGGAAAAATAAGTTATATTTCAAAGTAATTGTTGTGCAAGAGAAATAGGAACAAATAAATCGGTGTCCTAAAACTGTCAGTGAGTGAACTCATTTGGGAACTACAGCTGTTGTGCTTTAGAGATTTGGATTAAAATCCATCATTATCTTTCAGTTAATACTCTTTCATCGACCAATCAGCAGTCATATGGTGTTTACCAACCCTGGTCACTTAACCCACTTGAATGGCCTTTGTGCTATAATTTGTACTTCAATACAATCAGATTACTTCTAATCTAAATGATTTGTCCTTTATGGGACAGATAAACACTAATCCCAAGGTTCCTAAAACATAGCAAGCCTAAACAGTGCCACTATGGCATCCATTATTTGCCATTTTAATACAATATTTCATTCAAGTTGGGAAATACTTGATTTGATCATACCGACCCTGCCCTTTAGATACTCATTTCAAATTTCTTATACAAACAAAGAAGAAAGATTTATTAGCAGACACCACCACTCAGCAAAATCAGTAGCAAAACAATCAATATGCTAATACATAGATACCACTTTTTGATCAAAGTATTTCACAGGAAAAAAAAATTTAAAAGAAGACTAAGCAAAGAGGAACATTTTAAAACTAATTTTTCAGTAAGGAGTTACACGTTCAGTAATGGCTCACAGTCCTTGGGTATCAATTTTAAAAGTCTGCCGTCTCAGAATGGTTTTCCAAGCATTCAGTAGTTAAAATGTCCTCAGCCATTCCTGTTCTTCAGTTAATCTTGGGTGACACTTGGAAGCAGTTGCGCTCCAGTGCGAATCTAGCATCTAATTACATTTAGCAGTAATATGCTTAGGCTGTGATCTCACAAATGCTTCTGCACAGGTGGATCAGTGAGTGTGCGACAATGTCCCTAGAAAACGAGGGACCCCCACATGCATGATTGGAGCCAAGTACATCAAGGACATCTCTACCTCAAAAAAATGCCAGAGTTGGGAATAAAAACAGTTGAATAGTTCTGTAATAACCTCATGGTGACAGCAAGTAAGCAAACACCTTTAAATAAAGGTATTAATCAGTGTCACCATTTTATATTCACATATTTACTAACATATATATTTCTTACCTACAAAAATGCCTACAAAACATACCACTTTGTAAAATAGAACTGGTCATATTCAAAGTTAAGCCAGGATGATTCGGTATTGAATAAAACATTCCCAAAGAAAAATTAAGATACTGGATTATTTTAATAGCATCTGCATTAAAATTAACTTACACTATTAACTTACACAAATATGAACATGTTTACTTAAAATACCTCAACACAGGTGCTTCTATTTCATATTAAGTAAAACTCTTTCTAGTTTAGGTCATTAACTAGGCCAAAGTTCACTTTCTTAGTGTGCCCTCATTCACAGACAGGGCTGCTCTCAGTAGGTGACCTCAGCCTACCTCGTGGTGATGAGTGAGCTCACACACACACACAGTCGGGAACCACCACCACTGCCAAAATTCTGGTTTACAACAGAGTCACATGCTGACACAAAACCCTTTAAAAAGCTTCCAGCCAGATTTGAGAGGAGTGAGAATATAGAACATAGGGCATGCAGGGCACTGCACTATGAAATTTTCCATTCTGGCAGCAAGTACTTCCAGGATTATTCAGTGAATGCCATGTGTACTCCTTACACTACTCTGAAAACGGCCCTTCTGATGTTCCTTGTACTTTGAGCAAGATCCCCATTATACATTACAAAAGAGCCGCCTTGAAAGGTCCAGCAGAAACCACAGCTTGTTTGAGATTTCCCAGAAGTTGCAACAATTCCACAAGTGCTGGGAAAGCTTCTATAATTCACTTCTGAAATTATAACCTAACACACTACCAAATACAGAGGACTGATCTACCTTCCCAAGAGCAGTAATCTTTGCTTTTCACTAATTTCTCAAACTCTACCACAACCTCATAAAGTTGCATATTTCCTTGAGTACTGTATTTGTGTTTAACTGCAAACATGAAGTAAGCACAAACTGCAATTGTAAAACAGCAAAGCGCATTTTCTCTTCTACCGACATTTAAAAGGACTATATGAAAGTCCAAAAGCAACAATTGCACAGCCCACTTGCACAAATAGAGCCACTGCCAGTGCCTAAAGGAGACTGGGAAGAGAGGGAGTGTGGTTATTTTTTCCCCAGATACCTAAAAATTCCTGGACCAGCTGTCCCGAAGACTGCTGGTTCCAGAATAGGCTGTGAAGTCCAGAAACACTGAAAAAATTTTTATGAATTTGAGAAAGTAACCAGATATTTGAAGGAAGAACCTGTAAATTCTACAAATCCTTAATTAACACCTGGCAATAGCACAACATCACTCTTTGCAAACCCCAGAATTTATGTCGGAAACCAGATCTCCCATCATGGGAGTAGGTCTTCACTTACAAACTCAGTAGTTCATATATAAACTGGAAAGTTATCACACAATTCTTGCAGATTAATAACAGTAAGTCCAAACTTCACAAGAGGGGAAAAAAATAAGAAAGAGAGAAAGAAGGAGGGAAGGAGGGAAGGGAGATGTACCTACAAAAGTCTAGGGGCAAACCCCAACCCTCAGATGCAAGCCAGGAAAGGCCCTAGCCTTTGCGGCTCCATAGAGACAGGACCACAAGCTAAATAAGGAATGGTCACTTCCCGAAATATGTGGGAAATGGATATAGATCACGACAGATTCAGAAATAAATGTGTGTTTGTGTCAGACACTGGTGCCAGAAACATACCTGTAATGTTACTGTACTCTTGGCAGAAGGTGGTAATTCTTTAACATTTACCATGCAGCTGCACAGTACAAAAAAAAGGCTTAATTCCACTCCTGTATTTCAGAGGGTTCTCCACAGTAATTACTGAAAGCTGCTGCCCCAAATAGAAACCACATTGTTTCTAGAGATCCAAACAAGGCTGAAAGCTGTTCATTTCTCTGATATCCCTGATTCTTTTCCCCATTCCACTAAAGAAGACATGCTTAGACCACTTAAACTATTAAGAACCCAGAATTAACTAATTTGAATTTACAGTATTGGAATTAAGAAAATCAGAACCCCTATATCAAAGATGCTGTAAGGACAAATATGTGAAACTAACAGAAGCATAACTAGAGAAACTTCAGGTGTAAGAGTAATACAGCAAAAATCACCTCTTTCTCCAAAAAGGTACTTGTATGGTCAAAGTAGCCATTTGGAAAAAAACCCCCCAAAACTCCTTAGCTAAGAAAAACAGTTGGCCAATAAGGGTTTTACAGCCCATCAATCGCACTGAAACATTATTTCTCTAGGATCAAAAAAAAGTTAAGATTCCAAATACGTCAAACAGCTGCACTAAACTAAGTTTGAGCAAGAAAGATTACATCTGCATTTCTTACCTTACCTGCTATTTTTATGCTTTATGGAAGAGCCATATTCCCTCCCCTCCTCACTCGAATGAATTGTGTATGTGACAAGGAGGCAAACAACTGGAAGTCACAGCAACATAGACTGTTACATCCTTGCCATAATAAGACAGGAGATGCTTATGGCTTCTTCTTCTGCAACACAACAACTCCCCTACCTCCAGGAAACCATTAAACAACTAGAGGTGTGAACCCATTGTGGCTTTCTGCTTCATTAAGTCATATATCATTTTTACATAGGAGTCATGAAGCTATAAATCATGTGAGACAGAATGAGAGCTAATTAAAGAGTTAGCTAAGCATTAAATTTTGCATTGTTGCGTATCAGAGAACTCTAAAATTGGCCATATTTTGTATAATATATTGTAAAATATTAAAAGACATTTCCAGCAGATAGGTATTTTCTCTAAGAGCTGAGCATTGCTACCTGAAAAACATCAATATATAATTTCCTAGCAGGGAAGCCCCATGAAACCCTGACTCACCTTTTTTTTTTTTTTCCTTTTTAATAACAGATCATTCTGTCATGTACTGCAGTACAGTCTTGTATAGTCTTTCAACTTACTTCACTCTTTTTCTAACTAGAATAAACTCCTATGCTTCTGAAGACAGAAATTCAGAACCCAGGAAATATCTACAAACACTAAGGCAAAGCATTAATCAAATGTATCAAAATCTAGCCCTTAAACTTCACTGCAAACACTTCAGGCTATTTAGAGAATTCCTTTACCAATTAAGGCAATACTCATTTGAGGAAAAAAAAAAAAAAAAAATCTATTTCCTGATACCAGATTTCCCAGTCAATGCAATTATGTTTTAAAAGTTCTTATTTGAAGGGTTAGAGTTAAACCTAATGCAGACATGTGAACTGAAACGTGTATCTCACAACCCAAAAGGGCTTTTAAGTATGCATAATATTACTGTGACATCTAGAGCATCCTTTAGTAGGTGAGAAACTTGTTACACCAAAGCCATATAAAAACAGAGCATGAGGATGATCCTCTAATTCCAAGAGCTTTTTCTCTAAAAGACTTTTAATTGAACAGATATATGCAGATATATGTTCAATTCTTATTCCTTCTTCACCTTCTTTTTAGAGATCTAATAATTGTAGCTACTAAAGCAATTCATCAAATGCAAGAGAATGAATCTCAGAGTAATCATTACCAATATACATTTCTTAAAAAAATATACATATTCATCAGTCTCAATGTGTAACTGCAAGGAATAGTCAAGTGATTAGTCTTATACTCCATTTTCCCAACTGCGGTTTCCCATTAAATACCCTAAAAAAAAGGAAGAACAAATGTTTTTGCATTCTAAATTATACACAAGTTTGACAAGTGAGCTTTATTTTTAAAGAGCATTCTTCTTTTTTTCTATTGAATAAAAAAGAAAAAAGGGTACGTCAATTTTTTAAAACTACACTTTTATTTCAGGCTTCACTGACTGGAAAAGGGGCCCAAAAGAATTTTTATTTAAAATGGGGCACCATCCATAAGGCGATTCATATTTTACTGGGGTATTCCAAGAAACCCAGTGAGTTGCTGGCCACTCTTGCAAATTGTTGCATTAGGCTGCAATCAGGAAGAGGGGCACAGGTCAAATACACAGCTAGGTCAAATACTAAGTTCAACAAGGCAACACAGGGGTCAAGAAATTAGAAGAGCCCAGAAATACAGCTGCTGAAGGAAAGACCAAAGACTAAGGCATTACAGCTGCCTGAGGGGACAACAAAGAGGCAGGTGTAGAGGATGCTCAGAAGGGACAGGGACCAGGCAGGGCTGCTTGCAATCAGCCCATAAAAGCCACAGCTCACACTCCTGGCAACCTGAAAGATCCAAAGCCATCTCAAATAAGTTTTTAATCTTCACTACTAATTCTGAGAAGCATTTGGCAGCACTCTGGTAAGTGAATTAAGTTCTGCCTATGGCTTTATGGAAAAACATGAAATACAAATCCTAGTAACAAGCATTTTAGAGACATTCTGACAATTCTTAAAAAACAGCAATGCTGAGTTTTATAAACTAGTCTATTTGGAAATGCAAGCTGAAATGATCCTTTTAAACAACATAAAGTACTTCTGTGGCCCAGAGCCACCTACTTCAACTTTACAAGAAATTTGAAAACAAATCACTTTTTTGCAAAAAGTCATTGATGTGAAAGGAATTTGAGGGTTCTCTTAAGATGGAAGAAGCAATACAACAGTAGCAACAATAAATGACACGGACAGATTCAAGAACACACATATATATATATATATATATAGTAAAAAAATACATAATCAGAAACATTCAAAACTTTGATTCAGTGTCACACAAAATGTGATCTCCGGCTCTGTAAAAACATGAGCCACACCATCATGTTGACATTACAAAGGCATTTATATGGTAGAAGCATACAAAAGCAAACCTGCCAAGCCCCCATGCTCAGCATGAAACATGATGTTGGCTCCTAACTGCCCGTGACAATTCCCATAGTTATCACAACCACATGGCAAAACAGCCCTCTGATCAACTGCATGAGGCAGGAAGCAGCCGTGGTGCTGCACGTAGAGATTACAAACCCCACACACTCCTGTCAGCCACAGGCACCCTGCAGCTCATCTGTGTTGTGTTGTCTGGGGTTTAACGCCAGCATATGCTTCCTTTTTTTTTAAACATTCACCAAATCAGATTAGTATAAATCTCTCCCTCTGAAAAAGAAGGAAGTTCTCCTATCCTTGCTCAAGATCTAGATGTCCAACTTAAAATGAAGACAAAAAAAGTCAGATCCTTAAAAAACTGTGATACAGAAACTTGATCAATATTCTAATTTACAGCTAAGAAAAAAAAGGTGAAAAGCTTCTAAGAACTACAAATAACACATAAGAGAGGTCCACAGAGTTCCTTGAATGGCACAGGTTTTCTGTATCTTTTACACTGCAACAACAAGTCACCACTAAGTTATAGGCAGAAATATTGGCTAATGCAAATTCACTGAAAGCAGTAAAAACAAGAATTGCACCACACCTGTTTTGTCAACCTCTCACTGCCCCATCCTATTTGAGTTACATAATAATTTGTAATCATGATGGGGACAATTGAGACTCAACGAACCTACTGAGTTAACATAGTTGACAATATAACCAAATTTTGAAGTTGACAACATCATCAGATTTTAACATTACTTCTGTCGAAACCTGTTATTGCTGATCATCAATTTCTCTGATGCTGAAGTTTGTAGAGCTCCATTGTCTGGTTTCTTAAGCTATTTTTGTAACATTTGTGAGTTTGTGAGACTAACCCACATGCCAAAGAAAGACAGCAGAGTTTGCTTGAAAAGTATTCTCAAACCTGCTTGAAAGAGAAAGAAAATGTCAGTGTAGGCAGCTCTTGTCTAGCCTTTCAGGAATATCACTTGCTCCAGAGCATCTGTCACCTGCCTGCAGTAGAGAAGGAGTCCCTGAGTATAGTGGACTTAGCCTTATTCAAACCTAGATCAGTAAAAGTCCAGGAAACAGAAAATCATTAAGGGTGGAAAAGACCTTCAGGGTCATTGAGTCCAACCTTTGACCAAATATCACCGTGTCCACTAAATCATAGCACTAAATGCTGAGTCCAGTTGTTTCTTGAACACTTCCAAGAATGGTGACTCCACCTCCCTGGGCAGCCCATTCCAGTGCTTAACTACCCTTTCAGTGAAGAAATTCTCCCTGATGTCCAACCTGAACCTGTCCAGGTGCAACTTGAGGCCATTTCCTCTCATCCCGCGTCGCCTGTCACCTGGGAGAAGAGACTGACCCCCAGCTGGCTACAACCTCCTGACATGGAGTTGTAGAGAGCAGTAGTCTCCCTTGAGCCTCCTCTTCTCCAGGCTAAACAACCCTAGCTCCCTCAGCCCATGGGATTTATTCTCTAAAGCTTCAGCAGTCTCAGACATTTTTAAAAGAAGAATGACTTCCATCTTTAAAATTTATTTTAGACATGTACAGACAACATATATTCATTTTCAGCAGTTTAATCCTATATAGAATAAGGATATAGCACTAAACATCCCTACCCATATGTTAGAGTACTTAATATTTTCACATTATTTATGGGACTAGGAGTGTCTTAAGTCCATTTTAGCTGCCAAACCTGACAATAAGTTTCTGCTGCTTCTGATGTCACCTGTCTAAAAGAATGTGAAGTTCTCCAGAGTGGCATCTCACAATACCTGAGCAAGTACCAGTGAAACACAAAGCATGCCAAGCCTCCAATGCTACTCCACATAGTAGCACAAAATTTATTTCTTCAATCATTCCAGAAGCTCCAGAATCCAGACCCTAGTTTTAACAATTTGAAAAGCACTGACTGATGAAAAATTCAAGATTTACCGTGATTCCTTATTGCAGAATAGCCTGTTTTTTAAAGAAACGCAACTAATAGGCTCTTTAAATTACAAGATCATATTTTCCCTCCCCTCACAGACTGAAGAGTAGTCAAGACAATCAAAGTCATGAGAACAGCTATCTCATGAAAAAAACCGATGTCATTTGCTGTAGAAATTGTAAGAAAAGCAGGAGACTGCAAGAGAGAAAGATTCTGCACTGCAGCATGTAAGTGCCTTAACAGTGAGAGAATCTATCCGCAGCCTGCGCTCCACCACAGAGCTGCTAGAAATGCTTGGCAAGTTGCTTAAATCACTCACTACTAGCACAGGACTTTTGTGGGAGCCTGAGTGAACAACTGCAGGCTCCAGTTTATAGAGGTGCTGAACGCTCCTGCTGCCATTCAAGACAACAGTTCTGCTGTGAGCACACACTATGTTGTTCCAAGTGCTGACGTACCAGACCCCAGGACTCAGCCCAGGCATTTAACATTGCTGAAGGCCCCTCTATATGCTGAAGTTTCCCCCTATGTCAGGAGAATGCTCTTTTATTTCTATCGTGGAAGTGTCACAAAGATTTTTTTAAATTTCTTTTACTATTGTTGAAGCACGTATTACCCATGCTGTGCACAAAAAAAGAGAAAAAAACAAGTTACTCTTGATTATGCCCACCAACAGACCCAGCTAAGGTTGTATAGCATTTCCTAGTTTACAAATTCTTAACTTTGCAAGTCTTAAGCTCTCATAATGCTGTTTGAGGTTTATAATATTGGTATTCTTATTCTCTGATTAACAAGGGACCAAGATAAGCATCAAACATGGTACTGACTACACACAGACCCCACAATCTACCAACTGAGCATCTGTCTGGCATAGACTGCACCTGCATTGCAGACAACAGACTGCAGAAACAGGCAAAGGCTGAATCTCTTTCCATAAGTTTTATGCAGATTTAGAAGGGTTTTTCTTAATTGTAACATATTAAATAATCTCATTTTAAGAGAAAGATGAAGTGCACCTAAGCACGCACATGCATTAGCAATTTCAAGTCAAAGATTCACCATCCAGTTATTAGCAGGTGGCCAAAGGAAGAAAGATTATGCAATTTTTTTTTTTGGTCATATGCAGTCATGCAAAGAAAGAGACTAGGTACTCCTCTGCTAGCTTTTATTAGCATTTTCCTTATAAAATCCCATTAGGAGGTTCCTGCATCTTCTTTGAAAGTCTTGCTGCACAGGGCAGAGTAAGAACTTTGAGGGTGTTTACTTACTGTCTTACCCAAATTAATCTTCTCTGGAACACACCTTGATAATGAGTCTTTACGCTCAATTTTTTTTCCTGTCTTAGGAAAAAAAGTTTCTTTTTAATCAAAATTATGACAGATACAGTTGAACACTGTCAGGTGTAAACTAGATGACATGAAAATCACATTAAACTTTTTCCCCGTTTCCATTTTGAAGCAGACCATACTGATGTTGCCTGCTACATCACTGTTTCTTAACCTAATGAATCTTTGAATTTGTATCAAATTTTATTAGGACTAAGGAGACCTGATACTCTACTATATCTAAATGGGATGTACTGAGACAAATTAAAATACAACAGCATGTGTTGTTAAACAAAGTCTGCTCCCATATGTTTAGCTTTCTGGTACTTGCACAAGTACATATAGGAAGAACAACAGGGCCTACAGTCATAACCACTTATGCTATAAACTCATTAGATCTTATAAGTTCAGTAATGCTCAGAAGTGTTAAAGATTCAGTGGAGCACATCCTCTGCTAGGAATCAGCCCTACACCAGTCACCAATAAATAACTCAGTTAGGAACTATTTGGTATGAGACCACACTGGTTCTGTAATGGCAGCAGGTTGACTGCCATAATGTAACAAAAGCCTCATAAACCATAAATATACCATGGCACAGAAAAATAAGTAACAACATGAAGAAAACTTTCCTTTTAAAGTCACAATATAATTCAAGCTTCACCTCAAGTTAATTTTACTTTGCTCTCCTGACATGAACACTCTCATTTCAGTCGCTGTTCTTCAGTGTCTGTAATAAGTGGTTACACAGTCTTCCTTTACACACAAGACTTACCTTAGTCTTAAGGATCACTTTCCCAGCCACACAGGTTCAAGTAATGGATACTATAACAGAGCAGACTGGCTTTGAGCCTTGTGGTTTGCTTGCAAAAGGAGTCTGTGAGACAGCTCTCTATGTGAATCAGTGTGCTCAAGGAGACAAGATCACCCTACCTCACACGCAGAATGACTGACTTCGCCGCAGCTGTGCCCCAAGTTTGCCATACTTTCAGCACTGGCACATCTGCACCAAACAGTTTGCCAGTAGAAAGCAGAGAGTAATGAAAAACCGCCTAGTACATTTCGGAATTGCAACATTTTACCAATACCACAACCCATCATCCTGTCACCCAGCAAAATCACCAGGTCTAGAAAACTGTGAACCAAGACGCATAACCATGCAGAGCCTGCACATTCTGCCACAGAAGAAAGAGAAGAAAGTGCATTTCACCTGTTTGTAAACTGAAACCTATTTAATGCCATTTCTGTGTTCCACGCAAACTCACACTTTAAAACTTGTGAAACATTTAGATGGCTATGTAATTGAGAAGAATTTAGATATATAAAGTGAGGTAAAAAGGACTTCAGCTGGCTAAAGTTGCTGCTTGTACTCATGTTTAGCTACTGCCCCCTCTTAAATTCCTTATTATAAGTGTTTAATAACAAAAAAAAGGTGTCAACAAAAAAAGTTTTATTGAATAATTTCACTGAGGAAGGAAGCATTAACAGTGTTTTCCTAACAGGTTAACTTGCTCATATTCAAACAATCATCAATAATGTAAACAGCACAGTTTTAACATGCCTCATTGTGTATTGGCATCACCTGTCATTACAAGATCCGTCTGGTAGTTCATCAGCAGCAAATTGTTAAGGTACCAATATTGATAAACAAAGGACTGGGGCTGCACTGATATAGTTAGATTGGTTTACAAGGCTTCTATTTTTACAAGCCTTGGAAGCTCAGGTTGTCTAATAAATTTTTAACATGTCAATTAATATGTTTATAGAAAGCAATGTCAGCTTTAGCTAATAAATAAGAAGAATCACAGTTGCATGCAAAATGCACAATGTGTTAAGAATCTAAGCTTCACATTTGAGAAATTCTAAAGAATTATTGCAGATGATCTGAGGAGAGTAATCACTTAGAAAGGAAACAATAAAAATGTGTAAGTTAATAGGCATGATTAATCACTCTTGGAAATATTAGCTCAATTTCATGAAATGTGATGTATTGCAGGGCATCACAAAAAACAGGTTCATTTGTGGCAAACCGACTAAGACCCTCACTTCCTAGCACCAAAAGATACATTATACCAGAACAAATTACCAAGTATTTTGTTATTTTTACCAACATACTACTGATAACATAAATTACGCAATGCTTACCTAATAATATTCAGTGCTCTCACTGAATGGAACTCTGTTAGAATACCAGCTACTCTTTGGCAGCACTTTCTCCAACAATATAGGATGACGTCAAATGACTGCACAGTGCAGAGACAATTTTTGCCATTTTGCCATAATTACCCTGCTGGCTTTGTGCATTATGTAAAATCAGAAAACATAATAATTTTCTGAAAAAAACATTTTTAAAAATCCTTAGTACACGAGTTTTCAAAATGTTTTAGATGTTTTGTTTTTAAAACACTGGCCTTTGTTAAATAATGAAAACCACAAGCTTCCTATTGTAAGATTATGCATGCTCTGTGAAACTGCAGTAAAAAGACAAATTTTACATTTGAAAAGAACCTGTACCTTTTGCACTTGTGGGCAAAATAACAATAGAAAATAGCCCTTCAATCAACATTTGAGCTGCATCTGTAGTTAGGCAAGCAGAGCACGTGGTGAAAATCTAGTAACTTATGCAGCCAGAGGGATGTTACAGTCACACAGGAGAGTGAAGTTCCTGTAATTCTTTCAACTCTCTGTACATTCATCAGCCAGAGGATAAAATATGCAAGTGCATTCTATGCATCTGGGGAAATTCCCCCTTTATTAACTGGGGTATTATGGCATTTAACATCTGCCTCTACCTTCACTGCATCAGAGGTAATTCAGTATCTTATGCGATACAACATTCACAGTTGTATCCCGATGGGTGACATATATTAAGTACTACAGTTTTCTGAATGCAATGCAGAAGTTACAGAACCAAAATATTTATCTGCTGCAAGTTGTCATTCAAAGAATTCCAAAGGGCTTAAGGCATATTACAAAGTGAGAGCAGAATTTCAGAAAGCAGCTATTCAGACTGCAAAGTCATCTTTTCTTCCCATTAACTACAGATGACCTGAGCTTTGCAGTGTATTTCAGTACACTAGAGAGAACCTTGCACTCCAGTTCTGTACTCTCTAACATCCCAGCACAGCCTGATGAATGCTTTGAGATTTGAGACTATCAAAATTGTACCATATGCTCATTTTGAAAATAATATGAATGCCCCATTTCATAAATTCTCAAACTCAGAGAGCAAATATTCTCAAACCACAATCCCTTGTGATAACCTGCAGAGAAAAAACTGCAACAACTGTAAAGCATCTCTTATGTTTTATGCAGTAATCCTCACTGCTGTTCAAAACCTTAGGACTTCCAGAGCTAATTAACTAACAAGCCTATACTCCCCCAAAAGATTATCTTCCACAAGGCCTTTTGCTGCTTTTATACCAACTTTATGTCTGAGCAACTGTACTCGAGGAGGAAGACATCCTCTCTATTAAAACTTAGCTGAGGAAATCCGAAAGATAAAAAACCAAAAAATATACAGATAGTGAAGAAGAGTCAGTTAAGAGAAATTGGTGCTGGTGTCATTACATTGATCCCTTGTGAGAGAGTGTGCAGAGCAGAGGGAGCACAGGAGCGATGGACAGCTCCCATTAGTGCAAGAAGAGGCAAGTCAGCACAGTATCTTGACACCTGCTAGTTTTTGTTAATATTTTTAGATTTAACCAAGCATCCCTCATATAATTCATTAGGGAAAAAAAAATACAAGACCTTGATAACTTATTGAAAATGTCCTGTAAGAGGATTGTTTCCTTTCTAATGTCTTACTACCTTGTGGATTGTTAAGCCAAACAATTGGAAAAAAAAAAAGTTATTAATGTGACCAGTTTCATAACTCCTGGTTTATCTTCTGCCTTCAGAGTTCACACAAGCGTATCAATTCCCATCCACTGGAAAAGATCTGAGGTACAGAAAACCCACCTGGCAAGACCAAACACCAGAAAAAAGTTTGCAACTATAGGAAAATACCCTAGAAACAAAACAGAAGAAAACCCTTGTCCCTCCCCCTAAGCAGTCCACTGACCTGGTGAATTGAAAGGAGTAGCAAGATTACTTCTTTGGAAAAGAAGAAGCAGCATAACGCATTCACACCAGCATAGTATGAGCTCTGGGCTACACAAAGAGACACCTTTTCCTTGTTTTCAGAATTGCAGTAACAGGGCAAGGGATGGCTGCATCCACTGGAGAGCACAATGCTGCCACGAGAGGCAGAAGCTTCGAAGAGCACATTCTCCCTGAATCCACCAGCCTGGGCATGTCACCGGCACCCTGCCATTGCCTCCCGTTCTGGACCGGCAGCAGCACTGCTTCATCCACACCTACTGCAATCACACAGGCGCATCCCCAGAGACTTCAGGGCTTTGCACTACTGTTGCGTATTACATTTCATTCAGGTAAGAAAGCATACAGGTTCTTGACAGCCAGAGGACTTGTTTTGCATCTCATTTTTTTACTTTGTCCAAGGCATCACTACAGCAGCAGCAGACAGTATGGGAAATAAAATTATCATCTCCCTCCTCCCATAGCTGCAGTTAAATGTGTGTTTTGAAGATTTTGAAACTTCTAAAGGTGCACAGTGCCACACTTCTTAAACTTTTCCATTTATAGATTTTCCACTCAAGCTTAACAGTACAGACTTAATACCAAGCTCACAATCTTTGAAACCCATGAAGAGAGTTCCCAAGTTTGATCAGGAGTCAAAAACAAGAGAAAACAAACCTAAGCCTTCACATATGCATGAATAATCTGACAATTCTTCTGAAACAAGGGCATTTCTTGCCTGTAGCTGCAGAAAATACAATCCTGCACCCAAATCTCCTCCACATATTTTGAAACAGTGTCACCAGGACATAAACTTTAACATTTAAGCATGCCACCACCGTCCACGGGCTCGCGATGCCAAGCACTTACACTCACCATGCGTAACTAGCTCAAGGATGACTCCTTCATGTGGGTTAATTCCTCCTTTGCTGAAGAAATTTAACTTTCCCGAAGTCGTCGGAATTTAAAAAACGAGAAAGCCGAGCTGTGGTCATGCAACTACTTTTTTTTAAAAAGTCACTCGGTGTGCCAGGAAAGCAGCGCTCGGTGCAGCCTCGGAGCCCGGGAGCAGGAGCCCCGCACCTTTCCCACGTAACAAAAATCGTTACGCAAATCCCAGGCGCTGCCGAAGCCCCTGACCTATTTAGAGACGCGCTTTATCCTTTCTGCAAACAAACGATGCTGCGGAGACGCCGATAAGCCCCCGCCACCCCCACCCCGCCCAGGCAGGAGGACACCCCGGGGACCCCGCTACCTGCGGCTCCGGCCGGCAAAGTTTGCCCGGCGGCGGCCGCGGAGCGGGCGGGCTGCGCCAGGGCTCCGGCTCTGGCCGCGCCCCGTGGCCGGACATCCCCTGCTCGCCCCGCGCCGTGACATTGAGCAAGGTCCCCGCCAGNCGGGGCTGGAGGGGGCCCCCGCCAGCCCAGCGCCTCTGCTTGCCCCGGGCGAGCCCAGCGCCGGCCGGCCGGCCGCGGTTACCTCACTGTTCCCCGCAGCCTCGTCCCGGAGGCGACAGCCGTGAGGAGCAATCCCCAAACAGCCGGCTGGAACACCGCCGTGTCCCCTGCTTTCCTTGCTCCTTCAGCTTCTGGTCGTCAGGGTTTGCTTCGTTCCCTAAATTCACACAAACATCGAGCGAGCCTCCCAGCCCTCTGCCTTTGCCAGCCCACCTGTGAGGGCTTCAAAACAATAGCCACTACTCCGCAGTTCTGTTTTGTAAAACGTAAAACCGTATCCTAAACATCAACATTACACTAGAAAACGTCAGGTTTTGTAAGTACTTAAGAGAAAAATAATAATGGTAGAAACATCAAAATCAACGCAAACTTAAGCATAAGCATTTTTACAGCATTTTAATAATTTGAGTTAGATTTTATAGTTCAAACACTGCTCCTGGAGAATGCAATGCCGGCATGGGGAATCTTGCAGTATTTAATTTGTTATTCTTCTGCAGGAAGGAAAACAACATTTAACATTAGAGAAAAACTTCTTGCTGAACTTTAATTTCAGCTTTTAGAGAAGAGCAGTGATACTTAATACCGTTAAGAATTACATCATACCTTGTTTACAGTTTTATGTTCAGCAAGTTCTTTTAGCATTCAGGACAGGAAATTCTGAGAGTTTGAATTAATCATCCCATAAAAACATGAATATAACCCTTCTTCTGGTGTTTTACCTACCACAAACTTCTCGCTCAGAAGAAATCTGAACTCTAAAGCATACCTAAGTGTTTTTGAAAGATTTGCTGGTCTCCTACAGAGAGAAAGAGAAGCTGAAAACAGGACACATATTCTTTTTTCCCCCAGATGTCCTGAGCTTGTCTGAATCTGTAGCAGCCAAATAGATGGCATGGTAGGAAAAATCCACTACTGAGACTGGGAATGTTGGACCAGTAGTAGAGGAATTTTGAGTGTACACAACTGCTTCAGCAACAAACAACAACGCCAAAAATACACTGACAGGGTTTGGGATCGGTCAGACAATAAATTGATCAAACTGATTATCTTGAAAAGGCACATACATGTATGACTGCACATTAGCAATATCCAACATTTTCATATTTGATTCTCTTTTGTCTATCTTTCAGTCCTTTTCAAGATAGACTTGCAGTAACCTAGCACAAGAGTCTCCAAAACATTCAGAAATCTCAGAATATCTCTGACTGGACAAAAACTCACCAATTTTCTCTTAATATCCAACTTTCAAGTCCTATTGAAAAGAACTAAGAATATTATATCCAGGCAGTATTATTTTACTTACATAAGCAACTGTTGTAGTTGCCACAGAGATGTTATTCAATTTCAAATAGAAAGGTGGTCTGCAAATGACCATGCACCATATTTGCTGTTAATATGAAAATGTATAAAAACCTTGTGAATGCTATAGCATTCTTCAGAACAAGAACAAGTACATTTCAGAGGCTCATGATTAAAAAAAAAAGAAAACAAACAAACAAACATATTTCAGCGAGTTCTAGCCATCAGCTTCCTACAGAGAGATGCAATGGCTTGTGATAATTGCATATGGTTTCAAACACTTGATGCAAAAGTATGTCTGCCATCTGTCTTTGAAAGGCCTGTTCTCATCAGAAACAGCAACATTTAATCCACAATTGTACACAACTTTATGATGCATTTCACAGTTGTCTTCCACTGTGCAACTCACCATTCTTGACTCTAGCTCCCTATCCAATCCCGTGGTCTAGAAGATTGTGGAAGTGTGAAAGGTGGAAAATTTTAAATGCCCTGTGATCTGTATTATCAGTCACATTTCATCTCTATCAAATGCTGAAAGCACACTAGAAGTTATGAAGTTACAGAATAGTTGTAGAATATCAAAACAACTTCAAAAGTAGTGTGAGCAACAGGAAGACTGTTTGGCCTGGGAGATCTTAGAAGGAGATAACAGGTCTGTAAATTCAGAGGAACCTCATGGAAAGGAGAGGTTTTTGATGCATTTCTGCTGAAAGCTGCATAAATGAACATATAAAACCAGACAGAGGTGGGATCTTATCCTAAGTAAGAATATTCAGGATATGAAGAAAACATGCTGAGTATGAATTAGAATTGCGTTTTATCACTTTGGTTTTTTCAGAACTTTAAATTTGGCTCTACCAAAACAAACTTAGATGGCTTTTCTGAAACATCTGTCACTGAATATGGGTTTAATGTGACACAAGTTTGTCACTGAAAAGAGTAGATCCATGCCGAATGGTGCATGCAAATAAACCTCTTAGGAATGCCTGCAACCCAACATCAATTCAGGACGTCCCAAGAGCTGGGAAGTATTTTCTACAAAAGGGAACAGTAATATTACATCTGGGTGACATTTGATATCACTTCATGAGGAGAGGTCACCACTGGGAAGCCTCAAGCAACCCTCACATTCGTGACTCACGCTGTAAGAGACATAGTGCCAGCAATGTGAGTAAATTTTGCTCTGTCCCCAGCAAACAAGGAAACTGCTGTGTTCTCCACACTGAGCTATTTTTAATATATATGAAAGGTCTCCCATTTATGTTGAGGAAGTCTTCCTCTATTTGACTGTTATACCTTTTTTGAAAATTAAGGTCGAATATTGTTTTACTGTCATCCATTTCAAAAATAAGCTGTCTCTAAGCACCACAGGGCATCTGAGGTATGACTACAGACTTCTTGTTTTTTTTTAATCTATGCAAAATATGAAAACAGTAGCCTAATGCTCCAAATGTTGATTTGCCTTTTTGGTGATCCCATATGGCAAATAATGCAAGGAATAACAACGAAAATAAATACTTTCAAGGCACATTGCACAAGTATCCCTCTGTGGAAATAAACCAAGTGTTTCCAGGACTTCTTTTCAACTGGCTTCTCCAGTAGTAACCTATTAACTGTTAGCTTTGCTGGGAAGTGTTTCAGTAAAAGACACTTCAGAAATTGGGAGACCATATGTAGACACAGAAACTACTGGTACAGTAATTTCAATACTTCCCCTCCACTAAGAACCAATTTTTTTATAATGGGAGATGTTTCTAAGTGATTATATCAACACATATTCTTTCCCAGAGTAGCTGCCACAGATTCTCTAAAGTCATACTGGCTTTAAGTGAATATGGGCAGCCTCTGTGTTTGCTTTGCACCCTACCCATTCCAAGGCACTAATAGCCTTGTCACCATGTACATGAGAAGAAGAAACTTGAGAGGTGTTTGGTTTTGTGATTTTCTTTTTTTTTCCTGAAGATATCCACTGGTTTCCATGGTCTTCAAAATCAAGGCCTGATAAACAGAATTTTAATAAAACACAGCTAAAAATCTAACCACTAACTTCTATGCATGGAAAAAGTATGATGAAGAAAGTCCCTCTGATGACTGAATTAAGATCTTCTGTGCCTGAATCCAAGACCCTTACCAAACTGAGATTTTGGTATTTTCTCACAACCTTTCTTCAAAAGACTTTGATAGAGTTTTTCCCACTGGCGTGCAATTCCTTGTTTGTCACCTGTTCATTGAGGGATTTTGGTTTGTTTTTTACCATAAAGGAATTCTTTAGAGTTGTTTCTGGATCAAGTATTCTTTTAAGACTTTAGAAACCTCATTGATTCCCTTACTCAATTTAGAATTCACATCTGTATGCATGTCTCGAGTTTTGGTTCCTCTAAGGAAATCTGACATTTTATAACCAGATATCTTATATGCCTGTACATTTTCCAGCTTCCCTGTTACTGCCTCTGGGGAAACAATCCCAGATTTAGCAGATCTCCATCTGCCTCCCCTGTATAAACAGACAAAGCAACTTAGCCAACCTGCTACTTGCTAACCAAACTATCTTTAAAGGAGGACAGTGATTTGGGGTTTTTGTTCTTTTTTACTTTGCATCTATATTTGATGGAGTTACTTGAGATGCTTTCTGAAATTTGCTATTAACTTCTACTGCTCTTGATTTTTGTCCACAGATTTCCAATTTCCTGGGGTTTTTAACATGCCTTTAAGTGTCCCACTTGACTTCTTAATGGCTCAAAGTTACCCCTTTTTTTTAAACTTGTGTCTGCTAGCTATATTTAGAATGCTCAATATCAGATGGGAAGGGTGCCTACAAATTATCTGCATTATTCCAAATTATTTGATAATTTAGTTCATAAAGTATACTCATATAAATATCTGACAGCCATTCAATCTTACATAACTATGCTATTTGTGCTGTGTGACAGATCAGTTAATTCCCATGATAGCATTTCTATTTCCTGATTGCATGTTGAGAAAAATTACATGGATTTAGATTGTAAGCTGTTTGGCACAAGGAACTCTCTTTATTATCTACATCATGCTCAGAGAACCACATCTCTAAGTAGTGATTAAAGTTGTATGTGCACCTTCATCATAGACAACAAATAGATTAACCCAAAACACATATGAATCCTTCCTCACAAATTTATTGTAATTTATATATTCACAGTTATTTCAAAAGGTATTTGTGTACATGTGTTTGTTTCATACTAAGAAGAAGCAATATTTAAAGTTGCAGTCAGCAATAAATATTTTGGTTCTATGAAATTACTTTTGTCTGTACTCCATTACTTTCCCAGCTATGTTAAATGTTTTTATTTTTTACAGGATGTTCTTGCTTTGAGAAACTGAAGCAGAAAAAAAGTGATCTAAAGAAAAACATATGACATCTTTCCAAGCACTAGAAAAGCTGCTAAAGCCTTCCTTTCAGTCACAATCTGTTCCAAGAATGAGAGCTCACTGGTACATCAATGTTATCCTGCCCCCTGAGAATATCAGCTTCACAGATAACATGGAGGACTGTTTCTCTGTATAACTGGTTTACTGTGAATGCTGGAAACACTAGAGATTTTTTAATTTAGAGGATAAATAATTCAAACAACAGACAGGGGAAATCTTTGCAAAAGAGTGTAAGATTTTAAAAATTCTAATTCAGTTCAAGGAACAAGATAATTCCTAAACAGGAAAGAACAACTGTGTAAAGAAAGTACGTCAGTAACATAGGACTTAAGAAGTTGAAAACTGGCAGAGAGAACATCTGAAAACCTCCTGGTAAAGTACCCAGGTAGGCTAGCCAGATGGCATGCTATTTGTTTTCACTACTTCATTTAACATAGAAACAAACTGTTCTTCAGCTGAAAAACAAAACCAATTAGAATATTTCCTTCCTTCAGTGTTCCTAAACCTGACTCCATTAAAAATCACCAGGGGTTTCCAGATAAGAACTATGCAGTATCTCTTTAAAGAGAGGTGAAAGATCAGAGTCACCTCCTGAGTTCCCATCTGTTTTTAAAAATAATACTACCTGCACAGCATAGGAGATGAGGAACTGTGAGAAGGGTAGTATAAGGCATTTGAACTAATGCATTTTTTATTTTGGTGTCACCGAATAAAAAGCAAGGATGTTTATATATTGAAAATTTTTATATAAAAATGGTGCAACAAACTACAACTCCAAGAAAATCTGATCTGAAAAGATCATTTTTTGGCTAAGGGCAGTCCCTTCTCCCAGAGATTTGCCACTTCAAGGACAGACAAGAAGCCAAGCATATGCAGCATAATTTTGGCACTTTTCCCCTGATGGAAAACTATGAAATACAAAATCCAATATAAGTGCTGGTGGTTTGGATCACATGGGAAACTAGTCATCTTCTATCTTGGGCTGTGGATTGAAAAAGGTACCAAGGATAACCAGAATCTTTTATTCTTTGCATAGCCAAAGCTTACCTTGTAAAAGTTAGTGTGGAGTCAAATACGAAGGGTGGTGGTGGAAGGCACTTTACAACAGCCTCAAGACCTTCTCTGAACAATGGGAATCAAACAAAGCATTCTAAAAATGCATAGTGTCCTTAATTGCAAGTACTTAAATTAATGCTATTCAGTATGAAATCTCAATGCATCATCCAGAATTATAAAATAAATAATAGCCCTTCTAATTAATCCCCAAGGAGAATTGCCCTAGTGACAGCAAGAATAGGATTTGGCTCCAACTGCAGCTCTTTCTTAAATAAGACCAGTGCAAGTTTGGCAAGACAGGTGACACAAGCTAGCTACTTCACTGAGGTGGTACAGCGTGCTGTAAACTAGTCTGAAAGCAGACACATCTGTGAGGTGCTTTACGCTGCTTTTGCAGCATATTTCAGTGTAGGAAGGCAGCACAAGAGCATTTACCTAACAGGATAAATGTATACACGTCAGCTCTGCACTAAAAGCTCGTACAACCGTACCCGTGTTATTGGGCAGTGTGGGCCATACTATCACTCCTGAAAATTTATAAGTATTTGACTACAGGTTTATTGGTTTGATTTTTTCCCTCCACCAGCAGAGAGACAGCATATCGAAACTTCCCTCTCATATGGAAACATTTCCTTTTCCATACTAAAACTTTTTTCCCCTATTTCTGTGAAAAAATAACTCAGAAAAAATACAGGACAAAATGTAAACCAACTTAAATAGTTACATCCATACAAAATCTGAATGGAAACCAGGTTAAGAATATTTAAAGGACAAGCTGCAGCTGTGCTTGCTTAATTTCAGCAGAGATGTGAGAAATTGCATCAATAGGGTGGATGCCTCTTGACACACACTGGATGAGTCATATGAATCAGTCTACAGGCACGGTAACTGGACACATTCTAGAGCAGGCTTGTGCCATAGGAACAGCACAGGAAGAGAAACAAACAGTACACAAGATTTAGATTATTCTGATTTCTTACTTTCAGTGGCGTTTTATGCCTGCCTACATATATTCATGTGAGCTGCAGGAAGTTACTTCTGCTTAACTAGTAGGACTAATGGATATATTATGTGGATATACCATTTTTAAAATACACATGAATTTCATGCATAGTGTCAGGACTGAGTTGTTTTATTGGTTAAAGAGTAATACTGTGTTTACTGAATTGGCAGGTAACACAGTAAAGTAACTTTGGGAAACTTAAGTTCTCCAACTTAACTGCTTACTCATTTTAAAGATTAATTTTAATACGCAGCTCTGTAATATATATTTTATGTTTCAAAGACCCAGCACAATGTATAATTAAATAGCTGCTTATTAAACATACAGCTCCACAGCCTTACAAAATTACAGCCCTAGAATTACCGTACTTGCCACTAAGACCCACGAAAATTTTTAAATATTTATTCTTTCCTTGGATTGTATGTATGGATACCCTACATTAAGATTTTGGGAGAAGAATAATAGAAATTATGTCAAAACTTCATTTCTACATCTAATTTTCTTACGTTTTATAACTCAACTGAAAAAAATTGGTTTTTTCCCCAGCACATTTTCATTCATTCATTTACTTGCCATTCTGTCAAAAAAAGACAGCAATAGATAGAGCTTAATTATATACTAAACAGATCAAAATCTGCCTCCATATGATTACACAGTCCCAGAAAAGGAACAGCCACTAAAATAGTATCCTGCAAGCAAAATTGCATCTGGTGTAACCACAGAGAAGCAAATCAAACCTCATGTGCAATGTAAAAAGTGCACTGCCATGAGATCTGCCTTCTCCCTCTGAGGAGGTTTAGCATGTACAGAAAAAGAGTAGCTTCAGCACTGTCAAAAGAAAGAACATGAAGCTTTCAGATCTCAGAAGAGAATTGCTTAGGCTACAGTTGCAAAAATAATCTGCACCTAGTCTTATACCGGAGGGTTTGTTACCACACCGAGCTCCTCAGAGAGCAACAGCTTCTTGGGAGCGGAGGGAAGGTGGGCTCTGAGAAATCTTTCCCATGGCTGTGGGAGATGGGGCTGAGCCACCCTTGTGGTCAGGATGTCTGCAGGGCAGGCCCGAGGCACTGCTTTAAAACAGTGCCAGGCTCTGTTCTTCCTCAGAACTAGTGACAAATACATCGGGAGGTCTCTGCTTCACGAAGCCTCAGTTGGCTGCAGAAGACGTTTGTCTCCTGGGTGTTGTGAGTAGCAATGACAGGCTGTAAGGAAACACAGCAGCAGTCCCACAGACAACAGTAAGGCAGAGGGATCTCTGGGGGCTGTTCAAGGTCTAGTACAGGTTTTGGGGGATGTGCAGATTTTACTGCCTGTGCCAGAAGAGAGAAGGAAATTCCCCCTGAGCTCCTACCATGTCCATTTGATGGAAGCTCCAAGGGGAACACTAATGAATACTCTGCACTCCACATAGATAAGAAAATGCTTCAGTGTGCAGATGCACATTTATCTACACAACAACAAATGCACTTTATATATTAGGAAGGTTTTATCAAAGTTGGTCTGCTCTGTAATTATGTTGAGAAATGAATTGGATGGAATTTGAATGACTTAAGGTAATGAGCTATTAACCTACAGGATCTTTTACCAAATGATTCATGTGCATTCAATCTGTCCCTCTTCCCTCCAACTTCATTGTAAAGGTGAAATGAAAGACTAAGTTGATCAGGACATCAGCAGCTGTGGCTACAGCAGCATTCAGCAGAAATGAAAAACAACCTTCCTTATACTAAACTATGCAGGTATATTAAAACAGTAGGATTTAATTTTTTTTTTTACATTTGCACAGCATGGGCAAATAGGAAAGAATCAAGACAATTGGTAGTCTCACTTTTTTAGAACAAGAAATCCCTGCTGGAAAGAACCACAGGAACACATGAATTAATTCTGAGATCAGAATGAGAGGAAGACTAAGTGATGCACTGCTCAGATCTACACCTACACAAAGTCCCTATCTCTCACAATTTTTAGCTCATTAGGGACAAATTTTCATATCTTTTTCCCAGTAGACACACAGGAAATCACCTCTTTTGAAAATATGTGGGAATCTGGCAACTGCATGGCAGAGACAGGTTGTTGTGTCTCTGCAAAGGAAATGATGTATGACAAGACTGTCTCCTCTGCCAGCCATCACCCTGCAAAACCGTACAACCTCCACCAATTCCCTTTGGAGCTTAAAACCTTCAAGACAGCAATTGTAGTGGGGAGATGGGCTCCCCCTAAGAACCTGCACTCATTCTTTCTTTGCAGTAGAATGAGGGACTCTAGATGGGCAGGAAAAAACCCAATTTTCACAAGACCTCTCTGCAGCTCTGTCACTCGCTGCTTTCACTATTCTGTGGAGAAGGGAGCGAGGGCTCTGCAGAACAGATTGGGAAGATGAAGCCAACGCTGGCTGTCCAGCTCTGAGCTCCCGTGGCAGAGAGCGTGTGCTCGAAAAGCGTGCGTGTACCCCAAAGAGAGCACCTTCTATGCAGTGCTGTCTCCAACAAGGAAGTCTGTAGCCCAGGAGATTGTTTTCTGTGCCTGTATGGAGCTCGTGTCAGCCTCCCGGAGTCCCTGCATGCTCTCCTCAGGGTTGCACCAGGTGGGACCTGAGGAGGACGCTCAACCCCAGCATCAGGCTGTTTCTGGGACATCGCCCTTCTTCCCAGCAGCAGTTTCCCCCGGCTGCAGGCCGGTCCCCTGGTCCTGTCACTGCTTCCATCGGGCCGGAGGGGCCGCTCAAGCGCTCACAACAGAAGGCAGAGAGCAGGCAAAGGAGACGTGGAGGGCAGTCCTCTGCCTTGCTCTCAAGCCTTTGTGCATGTGACATTCTCCCTGTGCTGTATGCCAGGCACTGCATCTTGGCGTCCGGGCTAACAAATGGATTAATAAATCCACAGGGAGTGATGCCGTCTTCACACTTCCTCCTGCTTTTGTCACCTGCTGTAGCAAGTCGGGGACACAGCAGCTCTAAAATGTCTACTTTTGATTGAACTAAGCAGTTCGAGGGATTAAGATAGTTTTCAATGAGTAAAATATTTTATTTCACTTGTTTTTTTGGTCCTTGGCATGAAACAAATTAAACTCAAGCTGTTCCTCAAGTAATTTCAAATGAAGCTGCTCAACCACCTGGACTCACAGCATTTTTCACACCCAGTCTCTTTATCTTACTCATTTCCTCTCCCTTTAAGTACATTTTTAAATGTATTTGAACTAAAGTCCTTGAATTATCCTCTTGGAAAGATTTTCATCTTTTCTTCGGCAATTTAATCCTTTAATTCAAGTAGTCGGTTGTATATCAAAGGTCTTTAGGGAAATGATTGACCTAATTTTTAGATATGTGATAGATATTCAGTAAAAAAGTAAAAGTATTTGCTTAAATGCAATTAAAATTATAGAAATCTACTTGGAATAATCTAATTTGTCTGGACTTTCAAAAAACCTCTAATAAGTCCTGCACAAGAGGCTATTAAAAAAGCAGCCAGTTGTGAGGTAAGAGATCAGTGATTTGAGACGTGGTGCTAGACAGCTTACACAGATGTGGTCAATACTCTGTGTGGCAAAAGGTTAACAGTGAAACAGTCCCAAACCCATGTTCTAGCACTGTATAGTGCAGCCAGCTGTCACTCAGCTTACTTGAAAAAAAAGTGAACAGAAAACTAAAGAACTTGAATTAATTGAAAGTACAAAACATTGACAGCTGAAAGTCTTTGTTGACAAGAACAGAGTAATGGGCATTAGAAGAAATCTTGTGAATTATTCATACAAGTTTGGTGTACTAGTCATGGAAGAAAGACCAGAGCATCACTGTGGACAGCTCAGTGGCTGTCAAGAAGCAAACATACAGACTGTTCCAAAGCATAAGGAAAATGAAAAAACAATCTAACAAACACAAAACAAAACAGAAAATACAATGACATTCTTTAAATTAGTGGTATGGTCCCATCAAGAGGGATGCTGTCTTTGATGGCCTCAGAGAACAGCTTAGAATCACAGGGAGCAGTGTGAGAGAGAAAGGAGAGGCAATAAATATGATTATAGGCTGTGGAGGCTTTTCTTCTGAAGTGAAATTCTAAAGAAGTGTTTACAGAAGAGATGAATAGAAAAGCACTTAGCCCTGAACACGGGCAATAATGAATATTATATGGAAGTGAAAATGAGCACTTCTATCTTTTAACAGGAGAAACATTCAATGAAAATGAAAACAATACATTTAAAACATATTACAGCCTTTTTTCTTTCTGACAATTCCACAAGAATAGTCTACAAGATTTGTGGAATCTTCTTCTGAAACACTGATTGATAAGGAACTGAATATTTCACACGTAATTCAGAACAAGCCAAAAGCTTCTTAAGAAAATAAGAGGGGCCCTGCAGACTTATGAGGGTCCCTCCTCCCCCTTTAAATTAGTATTATGAAAAGAGATTATAATGGTCTTCCATGAAAAAGAAGAGGCCAGACTTATTAGGAACAAGGAATAAGACTAAGTTAAAGCCAACAGTAGGGTTAAAGTGCAAATTAAAGCTGTCATTCAAAATGAGAATTTCACAGACTGATGACAACTGCCACGCAACTAACCTTGAAGCTCACTCTCCCTTGACTAATGCATGATATACAGATCATAAGAACAATGAGTCTTCATGCTTCTTTATAAACTACAGTGAAACTGCAATTAAGGAAATAAAGCCTTCCTATAAATACTGTGAAACAAAGAAAGTTTTTGATTATATATGCAATCAAAATGTGGCAGACCTCGAGTCTTGGGTAGAAATCCTGTGCACTAAATCCAGCCTTGCTCTTTACCACAGTGGTAATCAGAGGCACACAGACCACAGGATGCTCCACCCATCTTCCTGGCATCCCGAGGCAGAGCCTCATCTCGACATGCACAGTATTCTAGTGAAGCTTCTGCTTCACTTACTCCTGGAAAGGAAAGTAGAATTGTGCGTATAAAACCTCAGAATGTGACACCAAAATACACACTAGCAATGCTGGTTTTTGTAATCCCACCTTTTGAAGTGCCTGTCACGAGGTACTATTAAAACCCAGACATTTTTCCTCTTTGGTGGCATTATATTACACCATATAGCAGCAGAGAACCTTGGTTAATTTACCACACACCACTTTTTCTCCCAGTCAGATTTCACATCATCAAGACTATGAATATTTTATACTGTTAACAGGGTATAGAGGAAAAATTGTGTTTGTGAGCTATTCAGATAGCATGGTGATAAAGCTCATTACAGAGTAAAAATAGCTGAAATGTATTCCAGTGAACTATATTAACTCACAAATACAACTAATTTTAAACCCTTGCGTAACAAGAGAATGAAAATAGAAGACTGCATGCAAGTGTGTGTGCTTATACACATGTGGAAAACTGAAATACACTTCTCCAGCACATCAGCACCCCTTCAAATAGAGAGCTAAAAATGGAGTGGGAGGAAAGAATTTCTTTGCAAAATAAAACAAACAAACCAACTCTGCATGCATGGGGATGAACTTAGCCTGAGGTTCCTTCCACAAAGGGCACGTCCTTCCCTGGCATGGCCGTAGCAAGGAGCCCATCCTCACAGTTTCTCCTCATAGCCATAATCACAAAATGCACACAATCTGCAGAAAAATGATGGGCTGCAAAGCACTTGTGGATGACAACTCAAAGAATTCACAGTTCAAACAAGTACAGTGATCAAAACAGCCTGATGCACCATCTCTCTTCTACAAAGAGGTATAACAAGGTTTTTTTCTGTGCAGAGAAGAGAGGACAGGAAGGAACAGAGTTGCAAAGGGACTTTTTCTTTCCAAATGTGTATTTTCAGTTTCTCATTTCAATCACTGATCAAGTAAGTCACTTGGCTTCAATTTTTTCTTAAGCACTTTCGTGTCCCATTTGTGGTGACTCATAATGAAGTGCATGGCAGAAGAAGGGACCTCGTGAATCTAATCAAAGAACCAGAGCCTACGGAACAGCCAGCCAACCTCACAGCCTGAACAAAGGAAGCATATTCATTAAAAGTGAGTATTCCATCCCAGGAAGTCATCACTTAAGTCTTCCTTCCTCATGGGAGGCCACAAAGGCTGTCTGCACCCCCAGGATAATACGATCTAATACACCAAACTTTTCAATTGCCTATTTCAACCCACAAATTAACACAGCTTTCTGTCTACCATAAATGTCCCCTGAAACTGAAGTTTGTGAACACACATTAACAGACAGGACCACGAGAAGGCCACCTGAACCCTATCAGTTACTTAGGCCTGCTTCTCAAGGTATATATACAGACACCAGAATAGGGGCATGAAATGCCATTTTTAAAAGGGAATAGAAAGATATGACCATCTTTTCTTTTAGGAGGGGCACCTGGGAGATGGGAAGGGGAGGACAGTTTAAAAGAGATGTGTTGGCATGCAATTCTGTGAAGAAGTGTGTTGAAAGCTCCTAGCAGTCAGGGGTGGTGGTGTGAGAGGGAGGAGGGCATTCTCACCAGGACTGAAAGAGCAAAATACAAGATTGCTGTCAGTCACCTAACTGTCAGTGGAATCTTTCTTCCTTCAACACTGCTGGACTACGCTGTTTTTTCCAAGTTGACTACTTGAGCACGTCTTCATTTGATAAGTTAGAGACACAATGAGAACTGGGACGCTTCACAATTTCCCACAAAGACATTCACTTATAACTGAAAACCAGGAAGAAGATGAAGGAGGAAAGGAGGAAAGTATTTACAAAAGCTAGCTTTGGTGTAATGAAGTTATTCCCTCTGGGCTCCCTCTATGGCCAAGAGAGGCTCTTTCACTTCTTTGTATGCTGAGGGGTTCTCTTTGCTTACGACCCCTAAAGCAGCCATGGCAGGTGAGACACAGGGCTCAAGCAGCCATTGTGAACCCTCAGTGTGCAGGAACAGCTGACCAGACCTCCAGCTTATCTTGTTTGAAACATCAGTAGAGCAACAGTCACCAAAATGCACAGCAGCATAACACACCCAGTGCTGCACTCATGCAGTGCTGGGGGAAAGGCAGGGCACAGTAACATTGCATCTCTCTTGTAACAGCTGTGCCCAGGTGGAAGTGATGGATAAACCGGCTGAGCAGTGCACACCTCTCTCCATGAACATCTGCATGAGCCTTTATAGTCAAAAGACTCAGGCTGAAATACCAACTCTTGGCATTCCCTACAGGCACACAGACGACTATGGGTTACAATTCTCTGCTGGATGTTGACCCCTCTTTACCTTTTCTGCTGTTACTTAATACCACTGTGGCTCCTCTGAGGGCACATTGGCAGACACAAGACCTCTTCATCTAAATTCAGAAACCTGTAAAACTCTACCGATGCTTCTTCCTAACAAAGGCAGTGCAAAAAGAAGGCAATCAGAAGGAAATGGTAACAAATGCAAGACTGATCAACCTTATTCAATTTGCAATTGTCCTGTAATTCATTATTCGGCAGTAAGAAGGCAAACAGCATGCTGCACACTTGTTCTTCACTGTAGGCATGAACACACACTGTTCCTTCAGCCAAGTTATCCTTTAAAGACTTTTTTTTGATGCATTATGCAAGTGCTATATAGTAAATTTTTGATGTATTTGTGGCATTATACTTTTCTAAATGGCTAACACTGCATGTGATAAAGAATGAAGTTCAAAAGGGCCAGGGAAGAAAAGAAAAAAGCTCTAAGTAAAGCAGGAGAAAATGAAGAAAAGCCTAATGAAAGTAAGAGTACCGAGCAAAACAAATACAGACAATACAGTAGCAGCATCTGTGACTACATCAAATCTTACTCCCCTCCCTTTTAAATCAATGAATATTTCTCCAATTAGCTTAAGTATTACTCCAGGGCAAAAAAAAGGTGATGAAAATTTCCAGTCTTTATTGGAGTGAGCTTATTCATGGGGTCTTGAAAAAACAAGGAATCTTCATCAAGTTACACCAAATTCTAGGTAAGGCAGTAACAAAGGAGCTCTTTCACAGCTTTTTATGATACAAAAAATCCCAGAACGTGAAATTCCACAGGAGATTTCACAGCTGTGGCTGAGGCACAAAGTGCCTCCAAAAGCAATGGGTAAGCCATTAAAAAAAGGCAAAGGAACCACCAATTTTCAAGGGAGAATGATTTGGTTAAGAATGATTTGTTTAAGGTTTTGGTTAAGTAATTAAGGAGCAATACCAGTCACCAAGTGAAAACCAACTAGCACTGCACCCACAGACCTCTGCCACCAGCCCCTGCAAGAACAGCTCTGACCTCACTCCTTACCTGTCATGGGCACTCTGACACTGGAAACAAATTCTCTCATGGAGCTTTGCATCCTCTTACACATCCTTGCTCTTTCCCTCACCGTCTTAAGGAATGTTGCACCTTATTTTCTCCCTCAGGAAAGATTTTGGTGCCCCCTTTATTTCACAAAATAATGGGGAAAAAATACTCAAAATAGACATAGCTTCAACAGTCAAAACGTGGCAGTTAACTTTCTTATTGGACTTGTCTGTTTGATGGGCTAACCAACCATTTTCTCCAACAATACTAAGGTTTGAAGCTGCACCCTCTCTCCTTTTTTGTAAAGTTAAAAGAAAATGCTTGATGACATTCACGGGTAGACAAGAAAAGAAAATCCATAACTAGTCTCAGGCAAATTACAGACTTGAGGAAAACCTAAAAAAAAGCAAAAAATCTCTGAACTGACCTAGAGTTTTTCCAGTTTATAAAGGTTGTATTTTGCTCCTGCCTCTTTTAACCTACAAGTCATTTTTTGTGTAGTTTTAATAAAAATACTCCCTCATTGTTTGCATTTCAATTTCACCATTTCTTCTTCTTACAAAAGTTAAGAAGAGTTATGTTACTGGAGCCTCAAGTAAATTAGAGGACACCATGCTCCTAGGTTAAAATAATGTACCATCGACATCTAGTTAGTACTATCAGTAATATTCAAAATTGAATTTGATTTTCAGTATGTACGTGATCTGACTATAAAAGTCATTTAATGTAACACAGGCAGAAAAACATTTTTGTAGTCAGGCTCCCATTCCTATGCAGAACTGAGATGAACTATCTACAATCTGAAGACTGAAATGTTGCTTAAACAGCAACTACAACTGCTTTAGAAGGCATCATCTGTTAAAGACAATTTTAATGTATTTTAAACAGAAAGTTTTTGTCTCAAAATTTATCTGCTTTCATGCTTTTTTCTTTTGATGATTTATGTAACAATGTGGCCCAAACAGTGGTAGTCTTTTTTTTCTCCCCCAAAAAACACGCTTTAGACTTGAGTACATGAACAGCCAAGCTTGGAGACCTTGCTCCAAATAGTTACAGAGCAGAATTACAGTTCTTACCAATACCACAAATGCTTCAGTCGAGATTTATTCCTACACCAACATGAATTTGCTGGGTGCGTCAGCAGCTCATCTCCCTAACACCTCACGCCACCACTGTGAGGGAATTCAGGAACTCAGCCAGGCACTCCTAGCAGAAGGGATGAAGCCTCTCTTGCTTGTGTCTATGGACATGGCTATTACAACCACATTCGAAAGTTAAATTTTAAGCATGCAGTATCAGAGCAGGTCCAAATTCCTTCCCACAAATCTTTGGTTCACAGCTGAGTCTGGAAGGTTCCTCTCTCAGTCATCCCCCAAACCAAGGCCAAGGTGTTTCAACCTTGGTTTTAAGTATCAAGGATTAACAACTGAACAAAACAATGAAGAAAATCACAGGACCTCCACTTCTCAAAGTCTTTCAGTCAAAATTGCTGTTCAAATCACAACCTAGAGCTCCAGTATTAATTACAGACGAGATGCACGGGTCACTCCTTTACTGTGTGGGGTCTACAATCAGCTGTTACTGCAGGGGAAAGCAAGCCCAGATCACCCAGTGTCACTCAGCTCTTCTCAGCTGAGAACTGACCACCCCCAAAACGCCTATGGCACTGTGCATCTCCTGCAATACCCTCATTTTGAATACTACAGAGTATTTTGACTTCTTTCCCTTGTAAAAAATACAGTAAAATAAATAAAGGGCAGGAGGACAAGCCTAGAGAGCAGACCCGCATAAGGTGAGCTTGCAGGTGAATTTTAACTTCTAGAAAAGAAACGGCAAATATACAGGTTTAGGTCTATAAAATCACACACAAGATAGCAAGGAAAACACATCACAAAGTAGGAAATTAAAGTGATCAGGCAGAGACTATAAAAGAAACATGCTTTTACAGATACTCTATAACACCGGACTGCTGGCACAGGATGCTGTGGAATAAATATTACATGTTTTCACATGTATTGTTTTAATGTATTTCCATTTATTAAAGATGTCATTACCAGACTTTCTAACTTGACCAGAAAAATCTCAATCGTTATGAGTTAATAAAATATATGCTATTAAACCCATAACATATTAAGGGAAGTATTACTCTAGATAAATTAAATAAGCTTGTACAATTAAACCATTATGAAGTACAGATTATTTTCAATAATGCGCATAAGAGAGCTATCAAAGCAGCATAAGAATTAGCAGAATTCTTTTTAGAAAACATTCTTTCAAATTAAGTTTTTGTGGATTTAACACACTGCCAAAATGCACACATCATTTTGAAAATGAGACGTGCGTTGGGCAAAAACCCAACAGTTTAAACATAAACCACATGATGATGATGCCACTGAAGTATTTAAAGCCGTGTGCCTTAACAAGATAGAAATCTTTTTTCTGCAATATGAATTTATTTTCTATGAAAATGTTTTTGACTGAAAACATTTTATTACATGAAAGGTTGCAGAAATAAATTCTGTCAAATACAGGAAAAGAAATAAAATAAGACATTTTTCTTAGAAAAATGCTGGGACAAGATTTAGGCAAAACTGATCTATTTCCTTAGGAATGGTTCTACTTTCTGTTATAAAACAGGTCAAATGTATTTCCTATGCTTTATACAAGAAATATGATTTACACATGAAATGTGAAAGTTCTCTTTTGTCCAGCAATTGTGTTCATTTCACAAATGAAAAAGAAATGTTGTCATACAGCATCAGTAACTCCATCATCTGCAGCTACCCCCTCTTTCCTACTGACCATGCCCCCACACTATTTCCTATTTCAACCCTGAAGACTTGGCAAATTTTTCTGTAACTTACCATTGAGAACTAATCTTAACCAATGATTTTGATTCATTTCGCATGAAATCAAGATCGCGTTGCTCCCCATGACTCCAGATTGAACAATTTTATATTGTAAACTGCTGCAGCAACTGAGGGGTGGTTTTTTTGAACTCTGCTTCCAATACACTTGAGTACTTCAAAACACCTAAAAAGATTTGAAACATCTCCTGTTTTGCTTTCTAGTTTTTATACACTGGAAAAGATGTTCTTTAAACGTTTCTGTTGTAGGGATAGAGTTGAAGACTAAGACTTGGAAATCAAAGTCACAACTGAAAAAATAAAAACTCAAACCAACCCTTTTTCCAAAAAGATCACAAGTGTAACCAGCTCAGGATGTCACAAAATTAAAAAACATTGTGAAAAGTAGCAGAACAAGCTGACACACTTTCACATGTGACATTTAAAACAGCAACATTATGTTTTCAATTTTTAACTCCTGAAGAAATAAAAACATGAACTGAGTATTTCCTGCAGATTTTGGTGAAACAGCTTTCATGTTTGCGTGGTTGAAAGAACATGCAGATGTAGAATGCCTGTTTGAAAATTTTATAGTTTTCTCATGTAACATTCATACTGTAATCTGAAATTTGTACATTATCATCCCAGCCTCAGCATCTGGCTTTCAATTAACAAGCAAAGTTAAAAACCAACGTTTTTTAGATTGCAAAATTACAATGACAAATACTTGAAACTAAGTGACAAAACACCCATTTTGCTGGTATCTTACTGTTTTATTCACAAAATAAAGAGCTTTGTCTTTCCAAACAAAGAACATAACAGAAAGACTCAATGATACAGTTATAAAAAAGTGGTACTGAAAATTTGAAAAAGTCTGGTAAAATTTACAAATGCAAACTATCACTTTGTACAAAATCTTTTTTTTAAAGAAACTTCAGTACTAGATTTTAAAATACAGTTTGAACAGCTCGGAAATGCACCTTGATTGCAAACGGCGGCCGGGCTTCATTTCCGCCTGTGTGGGGAACTCTCCCTCCGCCTGTCATCGTTCTTCCGGGACTCCCTGTGCTGCTCGGGGTGACGGCTGTGCCTGTCCCGGTGCTTCTCCGAGCCGTTCCTGGAGCGCTCTTCCTGCCCCCCCTCCCCCCTCGGGCTGCAATGGCCACGGTCCCTCTCTCGGGATTTCGATCTCTCTCTTTTCCTACTACGATGTCCATCGTCTTTGCTCCAGTGTCTGTAATTTTCATCATCGGACACTGAAGCTCTTCTTTCCGCTTTCTTCAGTTTTGAATTACTGTGTTTATTTTCTGGATCCTTACTTCTTTCATGGTTCCTATCCTTCCCACTGTGGTAACCGTCTCTGCCGTTGGACTCATCTCTGTGATGGTATTTTGATACGTCATCTCTCCTGTGTGATTCTCTTAAATGTCTATGATTTCTTTCTGATTTGCTCTCAGTATCACTTCTTTCCTCTTGCTGTCTCCTTCCCGTTTTCTTTTCAAGCGATTTCCTTCTCCTTTCTTGTTTTTTCCTGGAAACTTTATCAGATTCTCTATTTTTCTTTTGCATTCTCCTTCTTTTGGCTTTAGAAACATCTGAAATTATAACAAATTATGGAACTAAGGTTGCATTTTAATTTAATATGTCAAACTTATTGAATTAAAGAAAGAGTTCTAGAGAGTGTTTTTTGTCAGAAAATGTTTGTGCACATGTATCTGGACAAAGGTTCCAAGATAATGAACTCCTGATTTTTATCCCTCTGCTATCTGCAAGTGATGCCTATCTTTTGAGAACCCTCTACCTGTCATCACCCTCCTGCTGACTTGCACCCAAGGACCAGGCATAGGCTATAAAAGTCATACATCAAGGCACTGTCACAAATAATCTCTTTTTAGGAAGATGGCCTATCCCAGACTATCCAGTCTCAAAAGCATTTACTTTTCCTGGAAAAGCTTACCAGTCAATGGAGATGAAAAACAGCAGATGAGGAAAAATCTCCAACACTATCCCCCCCCAAGAAAAGAGAGGTAGGATGAAATGGCTTGACATCATGGTATTGCAGCAATATAACAACGGCCTTCTGGCTCATTTTTCAGGAGAAACAGTGACAGCTTCGTCAACAAGATTAAAACTAACTTCTGTATTTCTAAATACACAGTAGTCTCATCTCAGTGGAACAGGCCTTACCCTTCCTGTTTGCTCTTTATCAGGGACCTTTAGATCCCACTTGACAGTATTTGGCACTAACAGCCATTTACAATAATCATTAATTCACCTTATTGTATGAACTACAGAATCACATCAGCTGCTTCTCATCACCTTTGAAAATATCACAGCCATAAACTGATTTCTCAGTACATGCATTGTCTGAATTGTCTAGTCTTGTGTCTGAACTAAGGCTTGCTGACATTTTGTTAAAATGCAATGATGGATCAATTCAGATACATTTTAATGCATTAAGTTTTTTAAGCAGTGTTTTCCATACTATTTTACATTCACCAATATGCAGGAAAAGACCTGAGAAAGCAAACAGAAAAGAGCCAGGTGCTTTGATGGCAGCTAAATTTTATCCCCTGCTGGACCTGTTTTGGTTAGAACTTCCTCTCCAGGGCAGTGCTGAGCTTAGCAAGCTGACGAAGTTCCAGGCATTAACAGGCAGTACGACAGTAATCCCTAATTTAGCTCAATTTCTAATCAGCAGCTTTTCTACTTTTCTTTTATACACTGCACCATTAAAACACTGAAATACTGCAGCACGTTCCTCTGAAGAATGCCTTTCAGCTCTTCCGAGTTATGGATTTAACAAACTGCAAACACAGGATGACTTTGGAGTTATAACCAGTAATGGAACCTCAACTAAGTTTACCATTAAAGAATACTGTTATCTCCAATTAGTGTTTTGACCACTGTAGTAAGGTACACAAGAAACTGAAAAGTGAAACCAGGCTGCAAAGGTATCAAGATGCAAATTTTAACGACTGTGTTCCTCAATGGAGAAAAGGCAAGCAGTAAAAGAGAAGGTCCTAGACTTTGAAAAAACCCTGTTTCTACTCACAGACTGCAGACTTGGTTTGTCACTAAGGACTGACCCCTCTGGTTCCCATCAAGCAGCTCAGCAGAGCTGCAGCTGTCCCTGCAGGACCATCTGGCTCAGTGCTGAACCCACTTCCTCCTCTGACCCTGTTTGCCTGTGCCCTCCTCTCATGCTGTCCTCACTAATGCTGTTAGCCATGACACACAGCTCCCACCTTGGGCATGAGATTGTGCTGGAGACCAGAACTGCATTTCCAAAGCAGGAGCAGTTCACACTGCTTTTATTTTATTAGTCATTTTCATTTCAAAGGCATGTAATAAATCAAATTAACTTTGAATCAGCAAACTTCCGTACTACAGGAAGTCATGCTGTGCTATCATCTGCTCCTGCTATATATATATTGGGGCACACTGCACACACTAACTCGTAATAGCAATTACTTTAAAGATTAAGCAATGTTTATGACAGTTCATGTCAAATAGAAGGTTCTACATCAGCACAACAGTATAAGATACTAAACACTAATTATAATGCATAAAAATACAAAATAAGTTGTCAGCAAAAGCTAATTCTGCCTTGGAAATTCCTCTACAGACAAGAACCTTCACTATATCACCACACAAACCTTTCCTGAAGCAGAGGAATTAGAAATAGGAACTCAGATGGAGAACAATATTTAAACACATTGCTAGAACGGAAGAACTGATTTCTGACTCATGAAGAAGAATGTATTTCCAGGGAAAGACACAAGGAGTATCAAGCTCACTCAATTAAGCCAAGAAAAAAAGAGTTGTAGAGATGAGTCTCTACGGTTCACCAGTAAACACAGAGATAACATTGGGAATGACTCTAATCCCTCAATCTTCCAGAAAACTGAAGTCATAATAGTGTACAACAGGTATCCACTGTGTAAAAAAAGTAATCTTCAAACCAATGTTTATCAGATATTTAACTTTCCAAAAATGGAGCTCAGTTTTTCTAAATTCAAAAATAAATTTACATGAACAATATTTAATATTAAAAAAAAAAAATTAAATTGAATAGTTTTTAAAACAGATAAATTACCACTGTCTATAGCCAGATTTTCCTCAAAACAAGTATACACAGAAAAAGTAATAAATATATCTAGAGAAATAAATAAAAGAAGCAAATAGTTATACTGCTGGTGTTTAAATACCTGAGTCACTGCTGCTGTCACTGCTAGATGAGGAGTCACTGCTGCTGGATGACTCTGAGCTACTACTGCTGCTGTCAGAATCAGAATCTGAGGAAGAGTCTGTGTCTGAAGATGAAGAGGAATCTGATGATTCAACATTCTGCTTCTGTGTCATAATCAACTTTGGTGCATTTTTAAGATGTTCCCGTAATTCATCCCTAATAGGCAAAAAAAAAAAATTGTTCTTCAGTTTTATTTTTTTGTTCGCAGGGATAAGGAAGAAGAGGAAAGTAAATATCAAATCAGAAAAGTGTTCCTCACGTTAGTCCTCCAAGGCCAATAGAAGTGAAGAAATTGATGGCAAAGCGAGTGTTTCTTGGGTTATCCCGAGGCAATAATCCCTCAAAATAAGGCTGCAGTGTCCTGATGGAAACAAACATCTAAATTAAACACCATGCCAGCTCAGCACTCTCACTGACATAAAGAAACTGAAAAAGAAACTGTATGGATCTCCACAGGAAAACAAAAGTTTTCTCTTCATGCATTTTTCAATACTTTCATTGTTTGTACCTGTGATGCATCTAATGAAATGCTATTTAAAAACTTGCTCTTTTATGAAGACATAAAAACATGGAGAGCTGCTACATACTGACAGATAATGATAACAGGAACTCCAGCTTTGTGAAGCCCTGAAGTGACTTGTGAAACTGCAGTGGCCTGGGACAGCAGTGGATAACAGGCGCTGACAAGGAAGGTCAAAGATGTTGGGATCCATGATGAAATCCCATCACACAGGGCCTTAGGGATAGTTCCATATTTAACTTTACATGAGCTAAAGCATCTACCAAATTCTTCATCATTCACAGAAGAAATCCCAGCTTAGAGGAAATAGCTCAAGCAACTGCAAGTAACACTGCCAGAATGCAATGTGTTAAATCCCATGCAGATTTAAAAGAACATTATTTATACTACATTTAAGGATTAGTAACCAATCCTAGAGAAACTGTTACTAATAGTTGTGTGTTTTTTCTAAGGTTTGTCAGAAAGAGAAGCCCCAGTAACATTTATTATGCGGCTACGCAGCTGACAATATATAAAAATAAACTCACACTTGGAAAATTCTTTCTGTAGCTGAGTGTCACTGGGGGGTGGAGGGGGAACAGATACATCTTGCAAAGAGTCATGCACGTACTTGAACCCAAAATGACAGCAACGCACTCAGCTTCAAAAGTGACTCTTTGCAATGACTAAATCTATACATGAACTTATTCTTGAAGTACTGCAGCTACAGAAGGACAGTCTTACTTGAACCTGAACACAGAGTTCTCACCTGTACGTTTTCAGATAAAGAATCTAATTAAATTTACAGTTTTGAAAATAAAATTTCAACTTACTCATCTTTTAATCTTGCATTTAAATTAGGAAGTCCCATATATTCACTGAGCTCCTGAAAGAATATTTTGACAAAAATTCTACTGGAGGATGTGGTAGTTTCTTCACTCAGTATAATACACTCAAGGACCTGAAGATATTCAGAAAAACATAAACCCTTAAGTTTAAATATACATTCTTTTCTTTATCTTAAAAACTTTTGTCCTCTTGAAATAACTAATAAAGACTTATTCTTTTCCCCACGGTTCATAAATTCTAGTCAAGACTGTCTTTCTCAAAAATTCTTTTCTACCACCTGGGAGCAGCTGCTGATCATATCTATGCTAGTAATTCTTTAAGGATTTTTTTTATCTAGGAAACCCCCACAAGACAAAATCAGATGTGTGAACTTCTGGCAAATTAAGAGATTTGGGACTTAAATACTAAAGAGCTAAAATATTTGGACTGACTTATGTGTGCTTGAAGAATGATAATTAGACTTGGCTATAAAACAAGAATAATATGAAAAGAGAAGTTACCTGGATATTTATTTTTTCATTCTTAGTGTTACATTATTATATCTCAGAATGCGAGATTGCTTTTATTTATTAGGTATTTAAATTATTTAAATCATAAAATTGCAGTATTTTTAATTGTCTTATAATTCAATAGAACTTGAAATTCATCAAAATTTAGAAGTTCAAAACTCTTCTCTAAAAGAAGTACTTTTAATCAACCAATTCCAGTTGAACTCCATAAAATAATGGCTTAAATCAACTACTGAAAAATGGGGAGAGAGAATGATGATGCATAAGAGGCAGAAAGAGGAGATGGAGCAAACCAGAATTCTTCAACAGTTGAAGAATCTGAGAAGTTACTTCAGATAATCCAGTTTGCCACAAGTCATTACAAACTGTAGAACAAATACTAGAATTAATGCATTATATGTTATTGCAGAGTACTGGAGATTCACTGTTGAACAAGAGATCAAGAACAGTGGCTTTTTGTTTTAACTTACACTCCAGGGAATTGAATCAGTGTACAGGAGATGAGCAAACATCTTGGCCACATTTCTCAGTTTGTTCGTTTCCAAACGATGAATGGTATCGTACTGTTCCTTGAAAATGGCTTCAAAGGATTCCATATATTCCTTCTTTAACATGCAGAAGCGCTGACACAACACAGTACAATTTTAAAAACCAGTTTGAACAAAATACTAAACATGCAAATAACCTACAACTAAGTCACCCAATGGTGTCAATATTTACTGCAAGACTTCCTTTTTAAATAACCCTTGGAGAAACAGCAAACACTCATATGGATATATTTTATAGCTTTGAGCAGTTTGTCAGGACAAGAAACTGATTTGCATTGCAAAGTAGTAATTATCAATTCTGAACTACAGCAAATTATCCAGCATTTTGCTTTACTTCTACGCATCCAGTATCTTCACCTGATACAACCCCATTTTTTCAGGACATCACTGAACAACTATTTCCATTTAGAGAGGCAGCAGGAAACACAGAGGTAAGACATTTTGGATATAAACATTCCTAAGAATATGGAAATCAACATTGATATTCATCTGAACATGCAGATTCATATGGTTAGTGCTTTGTAACTGTCAGCAAAAGGATTTCCTGAAATAATGGATGAAAAATACAAATGAGAAGAAACATTCCCTTTCAGCACAACTTGCTCCCTTTGAGAAGACAAGCATTTCATCTTAACTCTTCAGACATGTCAGTATTATTGATAGGGTAACCTTAAGTAAGAAACAACTGCAGCTAAAATAGCAGTTAGTACACAAAACCAGAGTTAACTGTTTATAGAGAAGCAAACAAAACACCCTCAAGCCCAGGACAGTAAGTACTTCATCATGTGCTCTAAATTAAACCGACTAAACAGCTTTGAACAAGGTGGTAAATGACAAGAGTCTCCAAGACTCATCTTCAGCACTGTAAAAAGGCTATTTTCTGGTAACTCATACTACTATTATGTCTTTTTAGTACCATTTCTTTGCCACTGATTTATTGTTCTACCTTAATGAGGAAAAAAAGAGAGGTAAAACAAGCAACAATATAAAGGGAAAGTGAATTCTCTCATTCTGCATTCACTATGCTTTTTACAATCGAAGTGCTAATTCAATGCACTAAAACAATCAACTAACATAAGCATTCTCAAAATGATAAAAAGACTATTAGTTTTATTTATCCATTAAAACTTAAGTTTGACACACAAAAAATAGAGTAAATCAATGAAATTTTTTATCACGAAGTGTAAAATTTGAAAACAGAACTCACCCCTGCCAGTAACCCAAAGAATTTCTCGTATGTTCTTTGCTGAGCACAGCAGTCAAGTATCATATTGCAGAGCTCTTTCTGGGTTAAGAAAAGAATATTTCTCTAGGTAAATTCACTGTAGCAGCAAAAAACCCCATCAGTACATACCAAGTAACTGAAGGAAGCCTTACATGGATGCAAGCCTTGAAAGGAGCATTTACATCAAACTTCATTGGCAACACCAGTAGTTTTCTGAATTTCTCTGGGATATGAATATGAACTTTTGCCCTTCAAATTTCCTCTTCTGCTTAAACTAAGAGTTATGTGTTAACACATTGTACACCTAACGAAAAGAAGTCAGAACTCATTTACAAACTGACTTTACCACAGTGAACAAAGAAGTTACAAGATCCAAAGTGAAGGTTTTGAGGGCTTTTTTCGTGGTTTTTTGTTTGTCAGTTGCTTTTTTAATTTCTTTTTGGGGTTTGTTTTGGTTTGTTTGAAGTAGTACCAATCCCTGCATTTACAGAAAATGAAAATTCTTTACAACTTCCAAGTGTCAAAGTGGCTTACAGACAAACCATTTGGAAACACAATGTGCATTTCTTAGCAGCTATTTCGAAAATTTTGGTATCTGCTAACACCTTTAACTCTTCAGCCATACTTTGCCTGACAAGCCCTGCTTACCATAAGCAAGCAGAAGGTTGAGTTTCACTGCAGTGGCTTCAGCCCTGGGGGAGATGATCACAAAGACCAAACTCAGATTTGGGAGGCCAATATGCCTGGACTTCCTTTATAAGCAAGGGAACCAGAGAAGCTTTTCTAAAGCAGGTGTTTTAGGCTCATATTCTGAATCGCCCTTTACAGAAGAGCATCTCTCCTTCTTGGCCAGGAATGAACAGAGGAAGCCTAACTAGATTAGTCTCCCAAAACATTTGTGCATTCCCCATGATTGACAGCCTGCCTTCCATCTTCCCCTGTCTCCTTGGTGAACATGGATCGAAGAACAGAAGATGCTCTCCTGTTCCATAATGCAAACTATGCAGGACAGTTAGTCCAGTCTTTCTGGAATACAGGCTCTCTGGCTCCCTTCCTCCTTGTCTTCCAACATCATAACCCCAAGATTACTATGAGATCAACCTCTGATAGCTGCCTCTTCCTCTGCTTTCACACACAAGCAAACCAGGAACCAGAGGGAAACACTTTGTACCTCACCTCTCAGGCCAGAGCCCTTCACCAGCTGAGAGCAGAGGTTTAAAACCAAACTTACTCCCCTGACCTTCTACCTGAGTTACAGATTGTAATGCAGCTATGAATTGGTTCAGGGCGCATTTTGCAACATTAAGACAAGTGAGCAAACATTTTTATATAAATGAAAAGCCATGAAATAAACAATGCTTAAAACAGCCCTGCAGTTTTTGCCCATTCACTTTTTTTATTAGTGTTTTCTTATAAGACCAATTCCACAGCGTAATCCAATTTATGACACTCCCAAATAGGTTTCTGGCTGTCAGTCATGTATGTTTCATTATTAGCTTAATTTCTCTTCAAACTAATAGTAACATTCCTATAAAAACTACTGGATGATTTCCAGCATTTTGTTCTCTTTGTATTTTTCACCAATTTACTGTAGCATATACTGGATTTCATATTCTCCCACTTGTGTCATTCTTCCAAGCATGTATTCACAAGAAACATTTCTGCCCATCATAAAAACCCAAAGAAAAAGCCAACCGTGCTGGACAAGAAAAGAAACCACCCCTCCAAACAACAAAGCAGTAATGTATCAAATAAACTTACAGATGTGTTTAAAGGTATTCCTTTTAACACTGTCACACTGTGTTAATGTGATGTATTAAAATGCATATTAACTTTTTATATTACCCCATTTTACAGTAATGCTGCAGTTAATCAGTTTTTAAACAATAAAAAGGGTAAAGTGCTGATGCCACTGTTAATAATGTCAGGAAGACTTGAAAAACAAATTACTTTTCTTCCTCATCTTAAATGCAATTATAGCCTTGGTATCCCCTGTGGTTTACAGTAATTAAATATTTTAACATTTTAATTAAATATTACAATTATTTCTAGGAGGGTTTCTTGAATAACCACATGCATGAAAATAGGTTTGCCCATAAAGACATTCTTGCTGGTATTATCTAAACAATTTGAGGTTAGGTCTAGAGTAACTGTTTTCCCGATTTAAAATTAACAAACTTTACAATTATTTAATTACTTTTTGAGAGATGCAACAAGCTCAGATGGCAATTCTAGCTTAATTTACAGCTTCAAAGGTTAACTAACTCATTTCTGTACTCCCAATGATGTTTATGGCATGAAGAGCCTGTTATTTAGCCCACCACTTGTTTTGAAGAACACAAAGAATTTGTTCCCCAATTTTACAGGCAATTTCTATGTTGTGTTGTTTAACTGTTTTCATACAATGCTCAACAAGTAACTACTCAGCTTTGTTAAGAAAGTATACATAGCTGTCCAATCATGAACTAAAACACTTCAAAAATACCTGACATCTCACACAGACGGTGAATCATCTTTTGTGAAGATCTTGAATTTATTATTGTATCATGGAAAACAACAGGACTTCCCAAAACTGCTAAGATAAGGAGAAAGCTCCCTCTAAATGCAGTGCATTTCTCACAGCTCTCCCTAAACATTCCCTGTTTGCTCTTACTCAAACAGAATAATGGTTTAGATGAACCGTGACTCAACCTAACATGGAAAGTATCATCATACATTTTAAGATGCTAAAGCAAAGACAGAAAAATCAGACTTGGTTTTTTTCTCCCAGTTTTACCATTTTAAAACACAAGCACACCCTGCCCAATCTATATGCTCTCAGCTTCACACAAATGCTGTGCTCACTGCAGACAGAAGAGCTAAAGTAACTCACCCCCTTCTGATCACGGGTTCCTTTCCACAGCTAGTACTCCCCCCCAGCCCCTTCTCCCCTCGTTTTTTGCCATTTAAGATTTGCATTCAGCCAAGACTGCAATTTCAGAGCTGCCCCACAGGCAGCCTCCATGTGGACATCACTTCTGCCCTCCCTAGCTGGAAGTGATGCCATTTCCACCTCCCTTCCCCTGCCAGCCCCACAGCTCAGTACATCCATTGCATACACAAGCTGAAGCCATCATGAGACATCCCCAACCTGTAAGCTATTCCTAAAATATAAAACTTTCAATGTCAACACTTCATTTCTAGAAGTTTCTTCACAGAACTAAAGGAAATGATTTGCTGGGAGCAAACTTAGTGAAGGCCTTAGATTCATTTGAATCAATGTGAAACTGGAATTATGTGAAACGAGTGCCTTGCATTTTATGTATTTTCACTGCTTTTACAGATGCCACACTTTTCCTTTCTCTCTTTTATTTCACTGAAGTGTATTTTACTCCCACCGACTACCTTAAAGCCTTCCTTACTGCTGCATATTTTAATGGGTGTAACCATCACGCAGCCTACTTTTCCCAGCATCTCTGCTTTCTCTTCTTTTTTTGTCACATTACCACTTATAGCCAAAGCTGGCAAAGCCATGGAAGGCGTTTCAGTGGCAGGCAGCCTCTTGCCAAACTATGTGCAGTGCTTTAGCAGCTACCACAAAGTTTCCAGGTCTGTCCTGTGCTCAGCTAATGGTTTTCCTCAACTTTTGTCCCCTTTTTTGTTTAAAGCAACATATGCTTAAAGCTGAATATGGTTACCACAAATCTTGCATAAATCAGACAACATTTTACACTGGAATCATTAACTGGATTTAAGGAGAGATGTGTTTTTAATCATGCTGCTACAAGCCTGCAACACACAAACACACACAAAGAGTGAAATAATACATGGAAGTCCCACAGTATCTCTTTCCTTCCACCCGAAGGCTGCGCATGCAAACCTTCACGTTAAGTGATTTCACTGAGGTAATCTCAACAATTCCACCTCTTTAGGTTAAATGCACACACACATTTGTGGAAGATCAAAATCTAGTCAAAATTCTAGCTAATGCCTGCCATCAGTAACACAACAGCCTAATTTTGTGTGGATTCTGTACCTTCATTTTGTAGACATCAACAAATACCACAACACAGTATGTACATGATATGTGTACAGTATGTACTTTTTTTTTAATTGATAAAGCACGGAAAATTAAAATGACTCTGCATCTCAGGCCCATAAAAACTCCTGCTTCAAAAGACAGGAAAGCTACTTGAGGATGATTACCTTTTACAGCCAGTACCAAGGCTGTGAACTAATCATGGTGCAGTTGCTTAAGCCTACCAGGTGCAATGCCCTCCAATTAGAGAAGCCAACGAATCTAAGAAATCATCAATTTGACCAGCATAATTATCAGCCTTAGACCATCCCACTCTACATCAGTTTCCTGAACTATATTTTCACTGAAAGTGAAAATAGTCAAGTCAACATTGTGTTATCTTCAAGACTCAAGGCATAAATAACACGAGACGCTGACACTCCCACACCACCACCTAGGACTGCTTTGAGCAAGTGACACCACCCTGTAAAAATGAAGATGTGTCAGATGCATGCATAATTCTTTCAAAAAGGCTCTGCCTGCAAGAATTTTTCTCATTTCAAGTTTAAAAAAAAAAAAAAAATCTGGTGACGCATTACCTTTATCTGGAATATGCACAGTGTTAGAAGAGGCTCTAATTTAATTTAGCAACATTTCTGTATACAAGTTTAGTTCTTATCACAAGCCAAGAAGGAAAAAAAGCCTAAAAGCCAATCCATTTTAGGCACATTTTCAAAGAGCAAGAACAATGTATGGTTGGTTGAACTTTTTTAGTTGTCTGCATTTCAGCCAGGCTTGTTTGCTTGCTTTCCCCACAGTTCAGAAGCCAGTACAACTGGTAATACCACACTCCTCTAACTACAGTTTTAATTTATTTAAATTTTCTTCTTTGGTAATGCATGGGATTAATGCAGCTTTAACAGAGATAATAACAGTACTTTTTAGAAAAAGTAAAATATTGAGCTCTGCCAAGATTGAACATATGCCCAAAGAAGCAACTGCAAGGCTTGTTTAGAACAGCTTCTCACAGCCTGTAGTACAGACAGCAAAACTATTCCACTTTTGATCTGCAGGCTTCAGTTGGGTCTAAATAACATGAATAAAAGCAAACCCACTCCTAGTAAATTTACTCAGAAATGAAAGAACTTCAACACTTTGAATGTCTTTCCTCAGGAAAAAAAAAAAAAAAAAAATTAGAGGAGTGCTGACATCCCCCCTCAGCAGCTGATCCCAAACTGCAATGCCAAAAAGCAGCATTATGTTGTTCTAGTCCACAGATTATCCATCTGAACCTTAATCCTCTTTCTGCGAGTCAGAGCTGTGCGACAGATCCATTACTGGTATTAAGCAGACAAACAACTTGTGTTGCACAGCAGTTAGTGTGACACGACAATCTGATAATTCAACCACTGATAAAAACTGTTAATGTATTTCTGAACTCAGCCCTGATAAATCACACCTAAAGTTTCTATACATGAAGATTTCTGAAAGAGTTAATGAGAAAGACAGTCAGTTAGACTGTATTAGTCTCAAACCTGTTGTTCACATCTGTCTTCAGGTTTCAGATATTCTTAGTAGTTTTCTGATTGTATTTAATTGACAATTTACTACTCAAAACCTGTGGAACACAGTCTTAATAACAGAATTAAAAAATATTGCTTTATTAAGTAAAGCCTTTCAGAAGAAAAGCACAAAGTTACTGTAAAATCAGACTTGATTTGCACAAAAATTTTGTAATTAGAATCTTAATTTTCACCTGATTTTTAAGGATTATTTCAGCTAAATGCTCTAGTTCCTGCCTCTCATGATGACTGCCATTCATAGTAGGAGTTGGAATAGAGAACAAACATAAACAAAGTTTGCAGGTTCACCTAAGAGTTCAGCAAACATTTCAGGAATTTCTCAAGGCTGTTTAAAGCTTTGAATCAGAAAGTGCAAAGAAATTACAAACAAAAGGCACAGCATCCTGCAATACAGATTGTTGAAGCTTTCAGTAAAACAGACCAAAAAAGAAAGTAGTGCTTTATGGCTAGTAGAAAATGATAAAGGTTGAAAATACCTCTAAGATCAAGTCCTACTGTAAACCCAGTGCCACTGTGTTTACCACTAAACCATATCCACAAATCTTTTGAGCACTTCCAGGAATGGTGACCACCACTTCCCTGGGAAGCCTGTTTCAATGACTGACCACCCTTTCAGTGAAGAAATTGTTCCTAGTATTTAATTTAAACCTCACCTGGTGCAGCTTGAGGCCATTTCCTCTGGCCCTGTCACTAGTTACCTGGGAGAAGAGACCAACCCCCACCTGGCTACACCCTCCTTTTGGGTACCTGCAGAGAGTGAAAGGGTCCCATTTGAGTCTCCTCTTCTCCAGACTGAACAGGCCCAGCTCCCTCAGCCAAACACAGCACTCGAGGTGTTGCTTCACAGTCCCGACTACAAAGGGACAATCCCTGCCCTGGTCCTGCTGGCCACACTGCTCCTGATCCAAGCCAGGATGCCACTGGCCTTCTTGGCCACCTGGGCACTGCTGGCTCATGTTCATCTGCTGTCAACCAGCACCTCCAGGTCCCTTTATGCTGGGCAGCTTTGCAGCCACCCTGCCCCAGCCTGTGGTGCTGCCTGGGGCTGCTGTGACCCAAGGGCAAGAGTCAGCACTTTGCCTCATTGAACCTCACACTGCTGGCCTCAGCCCATCGACCCAGCCCATCCACATCCCTCTGCCCTCTGGCAGATCAACACTCCTGCCCAACTTGGTGTCACCTGCAAACTTAATAATGGCTTGTTTTTTAATGAAGGCAGTGGGAATTAATTCAATAAAGGTTTCAATCTGAAGACAGTAGCTTGAATGAATAAAAGATGATTTTTTTAGCTTAAAAGCTGGCAGTTAATTTAAACAAATTTCCTGCTGAGTGCATTCAGTTTTTTTAATCCACATGTACAGACTGAAGCCCTAGAAATCCCTGAATAATTTTACTGCCTACATCTGCTTGTTCTTTCTGCTCTCATACTGACCAGGAAGTGTCTTTTTTTTTTTCAGATTTTTGTCCCCATAAAGGAGCTTAATTCTATACAATGAGCAAGTCAAAGCTCTCATATCTTTGATTACATGAGGTGAAGAGTAATTATGATTCTGAAGGAAAAAAAGAAGTCAGCACAAAGAAGAAGCCTCATGTGATAAGAGGATGCAGTTTTACAACAGTTTTGAACCTTGAATTGTAACAATTCCTACAACTAGTACTGAGTCCTAGGTTGATACTAATTGTTGGGGTTTTTATTTTTCCTTCCCTTGTGAAATTTATTTTTTTGAGCAGCTTTTGCCCACAGAAGTTAGGAGCTGACAGAGCCTGCCATGGTATTGAATCCCAAGAGTTAAGTAGTTCTCTGTGCAGTTATCCAACAAGCAAGTAGTGTTATGTATTATAACTCTCTTGTATGGTCTAGTACAGATAGTCTAGATTGTTTGCTCTATTCTTTATACCTGAATTGATTTGCTGGGAAACAGGACTTTTTTTTCTCTTTAGAATTCTTCAGGTTATGTATACTTCACTGAGAATCTTATGCATGCTTAGTATTGCATTTCATGCACAGAATTAGAGAACTAGATAAAAAAAATACACAATCTCAATTCTTCATTTACTTTCATGTAAATGGCTTAGAAAAAAAATAGTACAAGAATTGAAAAAAATGATAGGTAAACAAGTTCTCAAAGAACACCTAAGTGTAGCCCAGATATCCCCTTACTAGTCAGTATTATACTGAAGTTACTGATTACATACACTCTTTCAAATAAAACTGATATTTAAAGCCACAAGAAGTTAAGAGCTCGCCCAAGTGCAACTCCCATGATGACAGCTTACAGCTGACTGAAAAGCTGCTTGGAAAATTAGATGGGTATTTACATTCTACCAGTATTGAACAGAAGTACTGGATGAAGAACAGCTTCCATTCTTGAAAACACAGCAATTGCATTGATCTTACAGAGTCTGAGGACAAAACAGCTTTAGTCTTACGATCACCAAAATTACAGCAAATCAAAACTGCTTTAATTCAATACACTGTTATTCAAAGACTGTGAAAGCACCAAAACCACACATTCTTAGCACTGTGCTAAATTTCAAGCCCCACTGATAATATCTGCAGGCAGCCGTAGGCTTTATCTTCAACCCCAAGTTCTTTCAGAGACAGAACTCTGAGAATGACTGCCATGCTGCTGTATTCTTGTAGGGATAGAAGTTTTACCAGTCCAAACAAAAGACCTTTTTAAACAGGCTGTGAGCAAACATTTGTGTTGCTTGACAGAAAGGAGCACATGCATAAGACAAATTGCTTATGAAATGTGTCAGTCTATTTGCTCTAAAGGTTGTGAAATTAACTTGGAGGAACAACAGCTGGAAGGAATAACTCTCATCTGCTTGCTATATAAACTAGGTTGTGGAACATGAGCAAGGTTTTTAGATACTACCACAGTATTGTGCCTTAATAATGTTAGTAACAAAAAGAGTAAGAATAAAGGCTTACAGTCTGACTTTCAGGGAAGTCCATCTTCAGCAGTTTGTGAGCACATTCTTCAAAGTCTAAGCTGAATAGAAAAGATACTTATTATCAGTGCAATATATGCTAGGCTAAAAACATTCCAGAATTGTATTAAGATTGATCATTGGTGCTGAAATCTCAACTGTTTAGAAGTAAAGTATCTCAGCTGTTTGATTTGCTGGTATTTTATTGTTGTTGTGGGTTTTTTTAATAAATATTTTGTATTTCATGAGTTTCTATCTGAAAATTAATCCAAAGTGATTACATTTGTGGGCAATCTGAAAACAGGATGATTCCAGTCATTATTACTATTACATCATCTTAAAAAACAGAAAAGTGTGAGCTACTTTTGCACATTTTGAAACTCACTGAAATGCAAGCAGCTCACACAAGCTCCAAAAGCAGTATTATACCACAGTCTCCTCTTTGAACTCCTGTTCTGAAAGCCTTTAGCTACCACCGGGTACATCTTCCCCCCCAGGTATAAGATGAACAAATTTGAGTGTGGCAAGAAAATATTTAACAGTAACTTTGAGCAATGTGAGAGCCTTTGATACCCCTCAGTATGGTATTAATTAATATGTCTAATGTTCAACACCACAACTACATCATTGCACTCCTCATGCAGGATCGGGCCTGCAGAATATTATGGGCTGCAATGGATCAATCTCTCCTCTCACCCTGGTGACACAGGAGCTACACCCAGCGGGTTTGGTGTATTTGTGCCACGTACTGCAAGGGCAGTTCATTCTCAAGACTACCACAAGTAGACTGTACTTCAGGGCTGCTATCTGCATATTTATTTTCCAAACAATGCAGATGGCAACAGACATAGGAGAACCACCCTGCAGAACTCCATCTCAGAAGTGGAGATAACTGTACTAAGTGTAGTCTCAAATTTTTTTCATGAATTCTCAAGATGCTGTAAAATCTGAAGATCACTGACTTCTGTTCACTCAGCAAATTCTCATTACCGCAGTAGTCCCAGCCCACTACCCAAATATTTAGAAACAAACAAGATTCATCTCAGAATGAGAATTTGGGAAAATAGTCTGCTTTACACAGTCAGGTCAGGCTCCAGAAAGAACACTTCCCTACTTCTTTTTTTTTTTTAATTGCACATTAAGGAAGAATTTTAAAAGAAAGAGAATTACAGTTCACTGATTTCAAAAGAACTACTCTCATAGGTGTATAATTCATATTTACCTTGACTGAATAGCAAGATAAATTGTACGACGGAAAGAAACCAGGTTAATTTCTGTTTTGTCATGGACAGTAACTTTCTGACCTGGAAAAGAACAACATAGGTTGGTAAAGAGCAAAACATTAAGGAAGACACATGTAGTAAGTTTTGAGGACAGCTCTATTTACCATTTACTGAGTCTGTAGCACATTATTTTTCTATAAGTACTTAGGACCATTTGCAGGTTTATGTATTTTTTATGTTTATTTTTATAGACAAGGAAAAAAATTAAAAATCAGTATTTGCTTCATCTGTAACAAAGGTAAACATTTAGAGACAGTTTTAAAATGGTAATTCTTTTAAAGACATTTCATGTTTCTTAGTCACTGCAGCCTCTAGCTTTAACATTTCTTGTCAACATTACTAGTAATCTATTTTCTGCGTAATTCAGCTATACTATGCTTTATGTGGCATCTCTGATTTTAACAGGTAATTCTTAGTTCCTGTTATGTGTAGGATCTACATTAGAGCATTCTGCAAAGTCCTGGAGCAAGCATATTCTGAACCAAACCATTCTGGGAACACTGTCATCTGTAAAATATTCACTATTCCTTCAGTTTTATGAAGTTCGGTAAAATCATAAATAATGAAAGTTTATGTGAATGCTCATACTTTTCATTAGCCTAGGAGCTCGGCTCTTCTGTGAAATACTCCACCAAACTATTATGGAAATCCATTCCTGGTATTCCACAAGGACAATATTTGACTGGCTTTTCAATCAGTCAGTCTGCACAAAAATCTCTGTTATGCTTAGCCATCAACTTTTTTTTCCTGGGAATTGAATACATTCTTTGAAAATAAGTAAGCATTGTCTCCACTAAAGTTCAAGAAAGAGAGCTGTACTCAAGTAAGTGAGATATGGAGGATGTAGATACAGTTGTAAGAAAATCCATTCTAATTTTGGAAGAGACTTAGAAATACGATAGAGCACGAAAAAGTTTAAGCAAGTGTTTTCATTTTGCCCTTTTTTGTGTCTTACGTTTGCAAGACTTTTTTCAAAGCAGACTGATACTATCAAGAATAATGTGGCAAAGTTGCTTTTCCTTTTCTGCATGTGCTGAATGCTTCCTTCCAGACCATTGCTTTTATATTATTTGCTAGTAAACACTTAGATCTGAGAATAATTGAAGAGGAAAACTTTCCTTAACATTTAAACATCTCAGCTTTGTAAAACATCTACAAAGTTAAGCTTTTCTTTCCTTTTTCATCTACAATCAATCAATTGCTCGTAAGATGCCAGTCATACACTTACCATCTTCATCCTCCTCTTCATCATCATCTTCATCTTCCTCACTACTTCCAGCTTCTTGATTGCCTTCAGATTCAGTGTCACCTTCATCAAGAATTTCTGAAAGAGCAGTATCCCAGATTAACAGAATATAGACCATAGTATTTTCATTGCAAAAAAAACCCCTGATCCAACACCCGAAGAGCAAAAGGATGTCTCAGGTGCAGAATGTGGAAGAGGCCAAAAAGCAGGTATATCATAACTGAATGGAAACATAGTTGGAGAAACAACACTGAGTAGCAGCAACACAAAGGAAAGGTCTGTGAACTGAGTGACAGCTCTATAGGACAGAAATATCACCCACTGTTAAATAAATGTTGGCAGCAACAGCTGAATAAGGAAATGCCTTAGGTAACTGTTGTGTGTACACACAAATATTCCTACCTTTCTTCAGCATTTTGTATTTCTCCTCATTTTCCATAAAGTTCGGATCCATCTTGAAAACATCTTTAGAATAAAAGAGAATCTTTATTTAAAACACAAATTGAAGAAAACTATTAATATTTAATCTTGACTTTATTTTCTTGGGGAATACAATTAAGGAATTATCTTCCATTTCTAACTTACTAAGAACATCCTCTGGGTTGTAGTCATCTTCCAATGGCAACATATGAGTAAACTGATCCTCCTCTTCCACTAGATCTAATCCCTCTGGAATGATTGGATGATCCTTGAAGCCATCCTTCCGTACAGCAAACATGACTTCTATCATGTACTGAACACGCATATCGATTTTAGATTCATGCAGAATGTGTCGAAGGCGATCAAAGATTGCTTTGGAAAAGAGAGAAACGTAAATATGAAAGGTATTTACTAATACAAATGCCAAGATAGGTTTTGGCTAACTGTACTTACCATTAATACCTCTAGGAGAAACTTCTGTTAATTTGAGCCCACTCTCTTTAATAAATCCAATTGCTACTTCAATACTGTCATCAGTAGGCCTTTCAAGAAGCAAAGTGAGCATTTCCAAACATAAAACCTCATGAGCCTGTGGAAAGAGTATCAGCAAAGAATCAGAATGCACAATGTTACACTATCTTCACAGTGATTTACTGGACAGACCTCTCCAGCCTTTGAGGATACCACAACACAGCAGTTTAATCACACACACAAGGCAGCAGTAGTGGGGCAAAGCTGATGAAGAGGAAGTCAAAATTTCAAATCCAGTTTTAACCACCAGTATTTACACCAATTTTGTACTGAATGTGACTGTGCTATTGAAGTGAACAAACAAGCAATGAAAAACATTTTGCCATTATGAAAAAACAGAACGCATTTCCAAGAAGCAAACAAACTGCTGCTAAAACTAAAATGTAGCCATATACGGTTTGGATTGAGTAGAAACAAAGTAACATACCACATTCTGATTCATCAAATGTGCAACAAATTTTGAAGATGTTAGACAGAGTTGCTGCAAAAGAAATAAACCAGGAAATTTTAACATATGGAAGAAAAAAATTGTAACTTAGACATACTACAGATTTGTAAATCTCACAATCAAATTACAGTCATGAAACTATTTTGGGATACTGGCAGTTGTTCACAATTAGCACTGTACACTTGCAAAAATAAAAAATTAAGATTAAACACCTCTGACCAAAACAAAAAAACCCCCAAACTATCACAGTATCCATCCAGAACAGGTTGTCAATGTATCATTCTTCATGATACTCTAATACTACTAAATGTCCCAGAGGCTGGTCTTGACCCATGTCTTGCCTGTGCTCCTTTGAAGCTCCTTTGAACACACTTGACACAGTTACACAGCAGAATTCCACGTTTCAGCACTTTGCTTCTTCACATTTTACATACCTTGTCATTTCTGCGATATCCTTTGCGAAAATTCAGTATCAGCCTCTTGAGGATCAATTCACCAATATTTGGAAACTTTGAATTGATAATTGCCACAAGAGCTGCATAAACATGAGTAAAAATTGGAGAGGCGCTCTGAGCTTGCAAAATGGATCTAGACAGCAATCCCCTGTAAAGACATGTAAGCTTTAAAGACTTTTCTGGTAATAAAGCAGGTAATGTTTTTATTCAGTATGTATCACATAAAATAGTGCTGTGCAGTTGGAATAGCTGGAAGAAACAGATGATCATTTTCAAACCATTGTTTATAACGCCACAAATGGAATTTTGCAAAATGTGTTGCACAAATCTGAACTGAAAAGTTCTTAAACTGTTACCTTATCTTTCACTAAATATTGTTCATATTAGAACTACACTTAAAAATGCTAAGCATGCAAAAGGTCATCTTGTATCCTGCAATTATACCTTTTTTAATCTGAACTTAGTCTGATTACAAAATACTACTTAGAGCCTAAATGAATGTAAACAAAGGACTCACGAGACAATAGTTCTTTTATTGTTCAAATGATCTCTTTCACATTTATTATCAAGAAAGTCTGAAAAGAATCTGGGACCGGCTTCCCCCCCTCTCAATTTTGCTTTTTGTAATGCTTAGGAGCACACAGAATTTGACTTTTGCTGTATTACTCAACTACATGTGGGTGAGGATAAAAACAAAACAAACCTCCAAGCGTGAATCTTCAAAATACACACTGATATCCAAATCTATCTTCCTTGTGGTCTACTGAAATCCTAAAAAAACACTCCTACGGAGTACTAAATACAAAGTACATAGGGACTTTATTCCTACTTACTTTGGCATTGACAAATGCAATAGAACTCATTTCGTACTAGTGCACAGAAACAGAATATTCCCATTTTGAAATTAGTTATGTCTTGCTTACAAACTGAAACTGGTCTGTTTCAGTTCTTATTTATCTTCTACTTAAAACCTCAGGAAAGGACCTGACAGGTAAAAGTTTGTCTCATTACATTTATATGTACCTTTGATTAAGTTTGGAAGTACAGAACTAACTGTAAGAAGGAGAAAAATGGTGCCATTTCCCACCTACATTACTTTGACATTTGTAAACCACACACAAAAACTTCCACAGACAAGTATATTCTAAAAGCATTCAATAAGCTCATTTTTAAACTAAAATACTATTGCTAGTATGAAAATTAAATTTTAAGGACATGAAAGGCAGGCAAGTAAAAAGCAGCCCTACAAAAGCCTGAAACTTCATTACTACTTTTAACAGAAATCACATTCAGGAACTATTTGCACACTGTCTAGATTTTATTTAATTTACTTAATTCTCTTATTTTTATGCTAGTTGCATGATTCTGATCTTTCCATCAGGTATAAGATCCATGAAAAGTAATGCATTCCTCCTCAAATAAATCTGTGCCAGAAAAAGTGTTGCTATCTGTTTGAAATGTAACGGAATTATTTCTGGATCTACCAAGCTCCAACAGCATAATGGTTTTTTCTCTACATTACAACAATAAACAACACTGACAGGTAACTGTAGTAAAACTTGTTTTGCTAAATATTGGCTACAAATATTATTTGTCCCAGAAAAAAAAAAAAAAATCCAGCACTATAAAAAATAAATAGACAGTGACAACCGTAAACTACAAGTCATTCAAGTAAAATGCACAGGAAAACCTTAAGAAAAGGAAATACACACCATCTGTTGCACTCTTTTATTCCACCAAGCATACAAACCCTTTCCCAAGGAAGGGAATAATCTGAATAGGACAATATGGCCTAAGGTTAATACTAAAATCTGACTAACACCTGTACGCTACACATAGCACACACAATGGTGTACATGTTACCAGACAAGCAAAATAATTATTCTATAATACTAAGACTTACCTTCCCCGAACAATATTCTCCTGAAGGAGCTCATGAATGATGTTTTCTATATTAGAAACGTTCACTTTATTGACAAGACCATTGATTGACTTCTTCAAGGCTTCCCAACTCATCCTCTGATATGCCAAGCTATTACAAAGTATGACAAATTATTAATGTATAAATCTGAAGTTGCACTGAGTAAAGTTTCATATGTATAGCATACATTCACATTTTCATTTAATCAGAAAAATAGATTAAAAAATATTCACTGCATAAATGTGAAGACTTGTTCACAATTATACATTCAACCACTAGAAAATCCAAAGTGTAATTCTCTGCAGATACGGTATAACCCAATATGTTCTGTTTTCTAAGACGTTCCAAAAAATTCCTAGCTACATTCTATACCCTACTTTGCAGAAGAAGCAGGTACAGTTTTAGTCTGATTCTCTTATCTCTCTTCTGATAAAAATATACCTTCAAAACAATGATCACAACCCTTAATGGACCCCATTTTTCCCAACATTCTCTAAACATGGTAACTGCTTTGCTTGCAGCAAAAAAACTAATGTGTAACTTTGAACTCACCTATTTTTATCAGTGATTTGCTCTTGCATCATCCTGAGCTTGGCAGGTGGAATATATGCACCACCTGTGCGAGTGAGGATTGGATCCACTTCTTCTTTCTTCTTCTTTGAAGCGGTCTCATCATGAGCAAGGGTGCTCTGGCCCGTTGACCTCTCTGGACTCCTACGGTCAGGTGATGAGTATCTCCTCTGCTTCCTTCGATCATATTCTCTGTCCTCCCATCTCTCATAGTGTCTATCTCTCCCCCTTTCCATCCTTCTAAAAAGAAAAAAAACACCCACTAAACACCCAAGTGGACATGGCAAGTTTTCACATTTTATTCTTTAAAATAAATATTTTTTTGCTGATTAAGAAAGGGTTTCATACCTTCCATCTGAAGTTCTGTCATCATAGTATTCCCGTCTTGAATATTCCTCATCATATCTGCTGTCATCAGAGTATCTCCTCTTCCTGGGAGATGGAGACCGAGACTGATCACGTTCCATATCCCTATTTGCAACCCAAGACACAAAAATTCTTAGTAAGAGGCTGAGAAAAGCAATGGTATTAATATTTACTTGCAATATAACATTACAATGCAGAAGTGTTTAAATTCTGCAACATGAGTTTCAAAATATGCGTCACTCCAATAAAAGGGTCTACTTTAACAATAATTTGTTGTCAGGAAAAAATTATCAAAAATCAAAGAAGCACTGTAAATGCAAGCTCCTAGAATTTAAAATAAATAATTAACAATAATAACAACAAACACCAAAGGTAAATTCAGCAGCTTGCATTCCTTAGAACACATGTATTCATTTGTTTCTATCTACTTTTGCCTATACAGCACAAAGCAATCTTGCCCAAAAATGATAATTGTGGTATCAGCAATATGTGACTTCAAGCAAAAAGCTGTCATGTAATTTCCACTTTCAAGTCTCATGATAATATAACTAAATGCTAAGTTTTAGTAACAAATCCATTTAATTACTGTTATACTGACGTTGAAGTATTTTATTAAATCTACACTTGGGTTTTTACCACTTAGTTATGGTAATATATAAAAAGAAACATAACCTGATGATTTTCTTAACTTCTCTAACTCACTATGTGAGGTAATTATACCAAATTGAAGGATATAAAACTCATTCATTCTACCTGTCCTCTGGAGACAAACTTTCATGTCGGGAACTGTAGTTTTCCTTCCTTTCGTGACTGGAACCATGCTTTAAGGAAAGAGAAAGAAAAAAAATCAAGCCCCAACATGACTGTGAGCACCTATTTTCAGATCAAAGCACACCATGCCTTCAGTTCCCGCTCCTTTACAAGGAGGGCCATCAAATAAAGCTAATGGCAGTCAGGTATCACAAGGAGAGCTGGTTCTCTAGGAACAAACAGTTAAGCAGCTGGACACCATGCTACAGGATGCTGCAGATGCCAAATGCTTACTCGGGTTGAAGGCACTGAACAAACACTGAAGAAAAATCCACATGGATTACCAAAAAACTTTATCTGGCTCAGAAGCTGCAAACAGGTAGAGAGTGGGAGTGTATGTGGGCAAGTACTTTTACAGCTACCCTAACACTAAACTTTTCAAGGCATCTGATGTTAATTACTGCTGAAGACTAGAGTAGATGGACCACTGGCCTGCCTTCCCTGCTTCCTTCTTACAGATGCCATTTCATTTTGTTGTATCACATGCAATACCATGAACACAATTCCACCACTTCTTGTTTAAAGAGTGTTTTTCCTCTCTCCTAAAAATCTCCTTTATTAATTTTTCCTTACGTTCCCCCTTTTTACTAACCACAATTTATTCCCTCATGAGTCATTCCTAGCTGCATACACTAGAAACATGTAAGCTGCACTGTTCTACTTGGCAGATTTGCAGGATTATTTAAGTGATACACACTTGAATAGTTCACACCAAATTTCATGGGCTGAACCAGGACATATAGAAGCACGGAGTCATACAAAAATCAGAACGTGACAGCATCTACAACAAACATGGAAAGTTATTCATTAAGATGGTTCTAAACAATTTTGGTAGAGCCAAGCAGCAGCATTTGTAACCTCAGTACTTTCATTGCAAGGGCTATTTCTTTCTTTAAAATATTATTTATGATTTTTCAGAACCACAATCTCATGTTGTCACGCAGTGATTAACTGTGAAATAGGCAACAAACACCTCACTTGATGCAGAAACCCATCACAAGTATTGCACCTTGATGGAACTCCCAGCAGCAACACTCAGCTCATGCGTTGAAGTGGCACCCTCTCCACCAACATGCTGGCACACCAGTTCTCGGCCCACTAAAGAACCAGTTAAAACTCTGGGTGACTAGAATATAACGACACCTCCTCCATAAAGAGCAGGGCCGACTGTTATCGCCAAAAACTTAACTGGGGGGCATGTATACATGCAAACAAATAATTGTATTTTTGAGGCCACTATAACACATCCTAGAATATTGCCTTTCCTAGGGTGCACTTCAAACACTTTGTTAAAATTACACCCAGCATTCTCTTGCCTGCATCAAGACCATGATACAAAACAAGGGCATTGCATTGTCAATTGGGAGCATGCATCCCTATAAAAGTTATGTCCACCTGACTGTTTAATTTTAGAGCCACATTATCTTTGACAGCAGAAATAGGACAAGAAATTCACATATTCACCAAGGTTTTCCTCCCCTTTCAATACTCATTACACCACACAGCACACCACTGAATTCATTCAAGGGTAAGAAAAGTACTTAGGTTGTTTTTTTCCCCAGCCCACTAATACAATGCCAGTCTGTATCCTAAGCTTCCAAGCAAGTGGTAACAAAAACCATTGAAGAACACAGAACAGTTACTGTATTTAAATCCTATCTAGCAGATGGGAAGAAGGCAGTGGGTCTTTTTAGGACGATCCATTCTCATGGGCTCTTTATCATCTGTCTCTGCCCAAGCAGAACCAAAAAGATGAGTGTTCACAGAAATAAAACAATACTATGGCTGTTTCTGTGTTTGCCATCTATCACATCTCCTTGCAAAAGCAGCTATGTCTGTTCAAGAACTTGTCACCCTCAGCTCTTTGTGACCAGGATTTCTGCCACAAGCTAGTTCCCTTCCTTGTCCATTTTCATCAAAATGATTAACTGAAAGTGTCCAAACAGTGTGCTTTTGCTAACTGGCTTATTTTGACAAATGAGGGAGCACTACCAGATTGGGAAACCACCCCTCAAGCATCCCTAATAAAAACCACTTAAGTCAGAAAAGTTGGATCTAAAACAGTGAAGAAGCCTATGCATAGTCCAACTCTGGAAAAACAGGCATACAAATAACACAGATTTGAGGCAGTGTATCATAACAATATTGCTGTGCCAATATGTCCCAAACGTGGGGTACTTTACAAACCCAGCATTTCTCAATTTTTTCTTCTTGCATTCCCAAAAAAATCACTCCCATCCACTCAGGAATGGACCACATAGCTTTTAAAAGGAAAAGCTTTAACATGCCCAGTATGACATACAGTTGTCAAACTAACTGCTACTTATTGTCTCTGTATCTTTTAAATTTTTCATAATCTTTCTCAATTCCTCTACATGCTTACATTGGCTGTTGAACCATCGTCAGCCAGTTTTGACCAATTATTGTAACATTATATGCTAATAATATTCAGGACTTTCATTGTTAGGACAACAGGAGCTAGAAATAGCTGTAATTTACTGACTCGTAGTAGTAATTATCTTGTAAACCGCTGCTGTCAGTTACAGGTATTATTCACTTTGCATTCAGGAAATTTTATTTAACATAATATCAACGATAAACCCAAGTACCAGTAACACGGGAGTGATCAAATCCTACAATTTAGGTTTAAGAACACTTACATTTACTTGTGTCACCCTGCTCTTCATCTTGACTTCCGGCTTTTTAAAAAGTTCTCAACGTGCAGCAATGAGGCAATCCAAGCTGGAGTTCAGCATATGAAAACCATTTCACCTGTAATACATAGAAGACAATCAAAAACTTTCGACTGCACACGGTGCCGGAGCACGCACTTTTATTTTATTTTTTTAAGGCGAAGCTTACACACGTCCGGGTCTATTCCGATTTCCTACGGTCACACAGCGGCTGCACAGCAACAGCCGGGAGCTCACCGGCACAGCCGGCTCCGAGACAAGTGGCCAGGCCGCGGCTGGGGCTGCCGGGGCCCTGCCCACCGACCCCGCCACACGGCTCTCGGCCCGGGCNCGCGCGGCCCGGCCCCGCCCCCGCCCCCGCCGCCATGTTGGGGGCGGGAGCGCGCGCCGGGCCCTGCCCGCCTCCTGCTCAAGGGGAGCGCGTCCGCTGTGGGCGTGGAATCGCAGCAGCCTGGCCCCCGCTCCTCTCGGCTCGCTGCTCCTCGGGCCGAGCACCCCGCGGAAAAACACCCCGCTGCTACCAAGCGCACCAGTTTCCCGTCAGGATTACGTGTAGCAGCCAGCGAGCAGTCAGCCGGCCTCCCTGAGGGGTGGAGATCTGCCCAAAGCACCGCTGGAAAATGGAGTGAATTAAATCCTCCTGCCCCTTCAATCGCAGCTGAGCACACACGTCTGCCGTTTACGCTGTGGGTTGAACAGAGCTGCAGATGTGTGCAGGAGAGACACCGGTCACTGCACCGCCTTGAGCGCTGCGATGCTGTTGGGACACCTGTGTGGCAGAGGGGTCTTTTTGACATCTGAAAGTTTGAAGTAATTCAGCACCATGGATCCAGGCTAACAGAGAGCCTCTGGCTTATTGTAGGCACAAATGTGTTTGGATTTTGGAAAGTAATTAAATGCATAGGGAGGGGATAAAGAAAAAATACTATGTAAGGTCTTAAAATACTTATGGTTCATTTTCAGTTCTTTTGAGATGAATGAAAATGAAAACAAACTCTTCTAGGACACAGCAGCTCAGGATCAGGAAGGCATTAACTCAGCTGAGAGGCAGATGGCTCCTGCAGGGCCATCTGTAATGGAGCTGTGCGGCTGTGCTGTGCCCGCCTGCGTCCCTCTGCGGGTGCTGTGCCTCCACAGCTACTGGGACATGGTATTTGTTGAGGTGAAGAAGATGGCAATGAAACTTTCTCAAAGCTGGAAAATGCTACGGTCTTTTTCTTTCTTTTTGTAGGTTGTTAAATCAATTTATTTATTCCGTACTGAACATTAGAGTACTTATGTTTTGTCACATCATGTAACACACCTGTAACACCACTTCCTTCGCAACAATTAGCACAGGCTCAAACCATCAGTGACCAAAAAAAAAAACATCACAGCATAGTGAGAAGTGGACATTCATGATTGGACAGATCTGGTCTATTTGGTGCAGCAGTTGAACTTAGTCCCCAAGATTTAAACTGACTGTCTTGCTCTTCTGTCACTATGATCTCACAGAAGAGTGAGAGAAAAGGAGCATCAGGCCATGACTGAGATTGTGCTATATAGCACTTCAACTCAGAACTGCTTTGGTTTAAACTGATGTACCAGTTCATGCTCCCCAGCACTTGAAGCGTTCACAGAATGAGAACAAACCTGTTCTCAAACTTTTCCAAAGACCAGCAATGCCATTGTAACGTTGTGTATTGTAACAGATATAAATATTCAGCACTCAGGAGAGAAAAGCTGTTTTTATTTACAAATTCATAACAGTCAGCTTTCTCATTTATGTTCCAAGACTAAGAAGAGTAATCAATGAAGCAAAACACACCCTGCTCCAAACCAACATGGATATAGGATATGTTAAGTAATAATAACCAGAAAAAGGGCATGATTTTTTTTCCTGCTTATAAGTTTTAGCTACAGAATTTGATTTCTTTGGCTTAATAATTTGCAAATGTGCTTACACAGGAGACTGGAAACAGCATGTATTTGGACGGTTGTACACGTTCTGACAATATGAATTGTTAAATGCTTTCACAAAATATTCCCTGAACCCACTGTCTGCCTGTGAACATTCTATGATTTCCCATTCTGCTGTGAAATTAATCTTTTTCCTGCCTCACACTGTGCAAACAGGTGTCACAAAATAAAAAGGCATATGGCATCAATGCGGCAGCAGCATCTCCCGAGATGGACATCCTGTGGCTGATGGCGCATGTACCATCCCTCAGCCTGTCCCTCCAGATGCCCTGGGGGAGAGAGAACATGGACAGCTGAGCTTTCCCTCAGAGGGAGCCTGAGGACAGGGATGGGAAATAAAAAGTTCTGTTTTGAAGTGCCCCCATCAGGAGACAACTGATAACCTCTGAGAAACACGTTTGTGATTTTAAAGTGGCTAAATAACATGGGGCGACTTCAACTGCATTCTTCAGTTCTCTTCCCGGATGTGGAAAGCACAGGAGGGGCTGGGGCAATGGGATTCACTGAACAAGGGAAAGGGCATTTTAATGCTGACTGGAAGCAGTGAAGTGAGGTTTCCCTTTTCTCCTTTCCTAAGTTAATGCTTTTACTATTGGATTATGGAGTGACGCTCCCTTCAGCTCCTTTCTTCTCTGCTCCGCTCATCTTACAGTCCCTTTTCTGCAGTGGGTCACACTTAGGTTTTATTCCTCATCAGGTTGAAGGGAGAATGCCTTCAGTTTTATGGTGGGTCTAGTCTTGTGGCTTGGCAAAATGCTTTAAGAGATGCAAGTTTTAATTCTGTGAGGGTGAAAAAACAAAGCCCACACTTCCTAAATGAACTTTAAGGAGGTAGGATGCAGTGCAGGTTGAATATCCCAGATCAGCGTTTTTGAATCTACAGCACTCAAGATCCCAAATGTGCAGAGTCTGAAGTAGATCTGTGACTGTGGATTCTGACTTCTAGAGAGTAGGAGGGGTTTGGGCACATTCTCTTGTGTGGTGTCTTCCACAGCTTCTTGCTCAGCATGTGGGGCTCCTTAATTGCCTGGGAGGCACTCAGGTGAAGCATCCAACTGAAGCCATCCTAATCACCTGCAGGAGCCATATACTACTCTGTAAGAGATGGTGAGGATCTCTTATCTCTATCTCAGTCTTAAGTAAATTATAATTGGAATGGAACATGATTAAGGAGTCTGGAAAAAAAAATCCAAAGACAAAACCACACAAGAATTAACCCATGTTGAGTGGCTTTATGTGTATTTAGAACAGCAATTATCAACAAAGAATGCTTCTCCTTGAATAAGCATGATGATCAGACCTTGAAATACAATGACACCCAATTCATACAAAATTTAACCAACATGAGAAGTTTGCCATCAGATAAGGCAAATTTTAAATATAACTTCTTTACTGAAAATGCTGAAAGAACTGAAAATTCAATTGAGACTAATAGTAATTAAACGAAACATAATTATAATCTTTGAAACCTGCACAAAGGGAGAAAGGGTAATGCATCCAACAAATTCACATTCATCAGCTTAATGTTGTGCATGAATAGTCCATTAGTAAGCCACAGGAAACATAGTTTTAGTCATGTTGTTTTCCCATGGCAGTTTTTGTCATTGTGCTTGAAATTATGAGAGTTAAAAATCATCCACATGCTGCACTCCCTGGGCTGGCGTTTCTTCTGGCATAAGCAGCTGTATCTCCATCAACTCCCAGTCTTCCACAAGTGAGCAATAAAGGCTTGCATATAGAAGCTCACTGAAAGGGCCTAATACTCCTGGAAAAGCAGTGATAGCTGCTCCAATACCTTATTCTGGTAGCTGTCTTTGCAGTTAGTATTGCTTTATTAAATAATCTCAGAATGATGGATTGGAGACTGGTTTCCTTGCCTGCTTTATTAGGAGTAAGGAATTTCTACACAGCTAATTCCCATCCAAGTTAATCAGTGTGACCTTTCGCATGCTGTAGAATTAAAATTTTGTCCAAGGCTCAAAATTTGTTTCCAGATAGCTGTTGCAATGTGCCAGCTGTGGGATATTACTCCACATATCAGCTGAGATGCGAAATCGCGTCCTCTGTGGTTTTAGTTTAAGGTCAGATAAGTGAGCTGAGCCAGCAAAGGAGGCTGGAGACAACACAGCTGAACTTGTTCAGCAGCAGAGTGGGTCGTGGACCTGCAATCCCTACTGCTACCTTTTGTGTGTCGGGAGTTATCTCTGATGCAGTGTGTTTAGAAGTAACGTGTGGGGAAGACAGAGAAAGAAGAAAGCTCGTGCATCACATAAATACCATTGTTTCAGAGAGATATAATATCTGTGCTGTGCAGTCCCCTCACCGTTACATTTTAGTAAATGCTGGAATATCATGGGTTTACAATGCTGAGAAATATCTCTTTTTGGTACCTCAAATGGGTGACACTCATCACATTCCATCACAAAATTTGTTTTTCCCAAGGACACACCAGCAGACTCCTAGGTTGTTTTGAAACCTCGTCAAAGTGAAGCTATTCCACTGGTAGGGATGATCATATGTGGAACTTCCACACAATTTCCTCTGTGTGAGGACACATCACATATGTTTGCTATTATTTTTAATGACAGTCTTCCAGCTGCTTCTCATAGTAGTAAAAAAATCCACCCAGCTACTGTTTAAAGCACTTCCTAGTCTATATGCTAAAATCTCCCTTCTTTCACTTTTGTGGCAATGCTCTTCTTCAGCCAGCTTCTGGGACTGAAAACAATTCTTGTCCCTTCAGGCATCTTCTAACCTTAAATTAGTATACTGGCTAAGCAATTATTCAGAAAAAGGAAGGCACAGTAAATGCAGATTGGCAAAAACCAGTAATTTTTTTTACAGTGTGCTTTTGCTTGCTAATGTTGCTAATGGGTTTTTGTTTGTTTGTTTGAAGCCATTCCTACTTAGTGGTATGGAGTGAAGCCAGAAGTAGTGCTGCAGGTACAGGTCACTCTGGTCTGTGATCTGGTGTTTTCATGGCCTTAGTTTCACTTTGTCCTTATACACTGCAGAAGAATTCTGGTTCTTTTCCAAAGTTCCAGGTGTTCATCAAACCAAGGTGTCACTCTACAGCCAGCCGCCTGAAGTTAGAATATCTGCCTAAAATTTCAGGGCTATACTGTGAATTGAGCTGTGTCATCATCTGGCAAATCTAGCTTATTTAGCAACTAAAATCCTTTTTTAGCAACTACATCCCTTTCATTTTTGTTTTTGCTCCTTTGTGCTGATTTTTTTTTTTTTTACCCTCTATGAAGTATTTTTATGTCTCCTGACCTTTAAAGAAAAAAAATATCTCTTCTGTTCTGCAGAGCTAGGACAGTAGAGCCCCGTGGCGGGATCATGATGCTGAGTGCTAGAAGGGGTGTTTGTGGCCAGAAACCAAAGGACAGGCTAATAAATGCACTTTTTCTTTGCCTTCCTGCACTAATCCAGTGATTGTATCACATAATGCATGGGGAATTGTTTCCGCATTCTTTGGTAAGCATGCACAGCTTGTGTGATGTAATCCTTCTCCTACTGCAATCTTAAAATATAATTTTATTCAAATTCTACTCTTTAAATAGAAAGGGAACATGACTGTAAAGATATCAGAAACAGGAATATTCTATCCATACTGGGAATTGTACCCAAATTTTGTCTTGTATCAAGGACCAATGAATTAATTGTTACAAGCTTCTAAAAATGTGGCTAAATGGTTCGGCCATTTTACAGCTTTGCTTTTCCAAGCTAGAAGTGAAAAATGTGTTCTTCCTGTAGTTTATCTTGCACAAAAGGGAAAAGAAAAAAAATGCAGTGTCCTGTTCCTGCTGTCATCTTCCTCCTGCATTTTTGCGGTGATGTCATTGAGCAGAAGCAGCCACTCATGCCTTGAACTAAAGGACAAGTTAGCATAGCTGCTTCTCACTGCTGAGCTGACATTTGGATATTGTGCTCATCTTTTATCTCTTTAATGCAGAGGGAAAGGTCTGTCTGACCAGAGCTGTTGGCTGCTCCCAATGAAACTCGGGTGAGATTAACGCACAAACACACGGGGGGTGGATGGTGTGTCATAATGCATGGAAAGGACCTGACTATTTATAAGTTGCCTTATTTTAGTTACAAAACCAGCATATTCATTAATTCTTCTGAATTTGTTTGGTTTCTTGATGATTCTTATGGTTCTGATGTCATAACAGAACATCTAGATGTTGGCAGGACATTGAGCAGTACCCTTTGGAGTTCCTGGATCTTGCAGCATATCCAGCTATGTGAGTTAATTACAACAGATTGAAAAATGCAGAAAGTTGGTTGAAAACATTTTTTTCAGCATTGAAACAGAATAACAACCCTGGGAAGACCCCCTGAAGTATTTCACAGGGAGCTTTACTGTATACAGAACAATAACATATTTGAAACAATAAAGGCAAGAGAGTAGAGTAACAAGAAAAGTAACAAGTTATAAACTTAAGCATATTTATAGTAAAATACATATTTCCTCTGTAGCAGCCAACTAGTGTTGCCGTAGCTGTTAGGTATTGTACAAAACCTGATGCCACTATTATTTTCTTGGAAGTGATGCATTTTAGTTCTATTGAAGAGTAGCTCTCCACTATGTGAGATCAACATTTGTGTTCAAGGTGAAAGTGATCCAAGGATCTTACCTGATTTGTGAATGTAGCTGGTCTAAATCCTGGCAAAGCTTGCACACTGTCTCCTGTCTCTCATTTTGATCCTTTCAATCCTATTTCATATCATAGGAATTGTTCCTTAGCCTACTCAGAAGAATGTCTCTTTTTTTTTTCCCTAGGTTGAAGAGTCTTCTAGTGGTGTGTAATGGAAGAGTTAGCACTTCAAGAAAATAAGTTACTGCAGTCAATAAGATAGATGCACTAAACAGATAAAAGCAATTCCTTTGGAGTGATAGTGACACTATGTATATAATGCAATATGATTTTAAACAAAATACAGGATTTCTGTGATGTTTAAAAAAGTATATACCGTAAATTAAAAAAAAAAATTCCCAGCAATTGCCAAAATTTCTTGTTCAAAATAACAAAAACAAATGCCAAAGTCTTGATGCTGCTTTGATAGTTTTAACAGTTGTGTAGTTCTGCACGCTGTATAATCAATGGTAAGAGCCCCTGACCTTTTTCACTTTGTCTAAGACAGACCTGTTAGCAATTTTTCCCCTTTAAACTGCTGCGGTATATTGTCTAAAATTTTACTGAGAGCGGTGTTATCTGGAAGAAGTCACCGTAACAAGCCCCTTTAGGAATGTGTTCATCGTGTCACAAAATGCTGCATTAGTTAATTATCTCTTCCTAGCACTACAGCAGACCTTCAAATTAATAGCTACTGCAGACTATAGGCAAACAGTAGGTGCTTGACTTAATTAACTCTGACTGCGTGTGATGTGATTTGTATTTTGGTGTTGTTTGTGCTAAAAGTGGGCACTGTTTTTCCTATGGCATATGGCTGTATTTCTCCAAAGGGCTGGGGTACTGCAACTTGAAGAGCAAGATTACTTGATTGTTATTTGATGATTTAGTTATCATTATGGTCTGCAGAACAGAAGATCTACAAACACCGAGGCACAGGTAATGGAGTAATGCCAAATGAATTGCACTATTGTTTTGATGAAGAACTCCTGTAAGTAATATATGAATAAAGAAAGAAACAAACCGTTAATAGAAATACTAGAACAGATTTGCTGTATGGTCTAAATAAAAACCGACTGTATGATGACATGGGTGATCTGAAAACCCCACTGCAAGGGAGAGATTACTTATTTTTTTATTTAAAGGGTAAATTCTAATCCCAAGGACTGTTTCCTGCCTGCACCACCATGGCCATGCACAATTCCTCTCAGCTACTCAGGATAGGAAATTCGGCCACCCCATTACTGGAGTGGTTATACATCTTTGTTGTCCTAATTCTGGTGAAGTATTTACTTCACAAAACTTCTGGGGACACCATGAGTGCAGTTGAACACTATCAAAAAATGGTCTTCTTCACAGGAGTCCTTCTGGATAGAGAGATTTTATCTTCACTGGGGGGATCACATAAAATAATGATGCTGTTCCCTTGTGAAGGTACAAAGTGATCATGAAGAGTGCTCATAAAAACCCTGTCTGGATACAGGTGGCACCCTGCAACTGTCACCTCTCTGTCCTGCTGCACAGGAGATATTCCAGCATAGCAACACATACTTCAATTTTGTACAAATTTTTTAAAAAATTGAGATTCTTTTTTTTCAAAATATGTAATTGCAACTGTTCCATCCTTTTTCATCATGGTGAAAAGACTTCTACATTTTAAGACATAAAATACAACATGAAAAGTACACAAAAAATAGTATTTTTCTTTAAGTCTGCTACAGAATGTGTGGTAAACTCCACATCAGAAATAGAATATGTTATAATGTGTTATAAATACTGACTATCAAACAATTAATGGAGTCACCCCATGTTTGAATACCTGATGAATATTCATATTTTTTTGGCTTGCTTTTACAGGGCCTTCTCCTCAGATGTTATATTTGAAGGGAAGCAGTACACTTCTCTTATGGTTGCTAACTGTACCTTTCTATTTTGAGTTGAGTCCTTACAGTTTTTGCAGAGTACCAAATGTTCCTATTTCCTATGAGAAGGGTTTCCAAATGAGCCTTTGGCAGTATTTCTGTACGAAGTGGGACCACTGTAGGAATAAACTGGCTTTGCCTCTCAAATCTCCATGGGGCTTATGAGGCAAAATGACTTTAGCAGGGAAAGTAGGTTAAAGCAAGGACAGACAGCCTCCTCAATCAACAGAGCTGAAAATAAGCATAAACACCCACCTGATCCAGTACATTTAAGATTCAGTAGTCCTAAAAAAGACCACAGGTCAAAAAGCATCAAGTGACTTAGGCTTAAAAAAGATGTTCTTTAACTGTTATTTGGATGATTTGGCTTTAAACTGGGTTTACTGTATAGAAGCAAATTTTAAAAATCTCATTTGATATAATCTTAATCTTTGAAAGAAGTCTGTTTTTTTTGGATATGAACACTTCCTGAAAACCTGAATGTTTTTTTTTCTTTTTGTGTGTGTGTTCCTGCCAGTGTATTTTGGTAAGGATTAGAGGGTTTGGGACTTTGTTGTGGGTTTTTTTCAAGCATTGGATCATAGGTAAGTTGCTTGTATAAGAATTATTAGGAAAAATAGTGTCTTCTTAATTATTTTTAGAATTTCTTCTTTCAGACACAGATTCTCTAGGAATTAACATGTTTTCCTTTTTTCTTTTCCATACCTAATTCTTTTGCTTTCGCTCTTTTCTACCATGTGAGTTCTTGGCAACAATATGGATTTTTTCCCACCTCCTACCTATAGCCATAATGAACTGTTACTTCTGGATATCCTTTTGGAAGTTCCCTAATATATTGTAACACTGCTTCTCAGCTCCAGTTATGAATTACCTTGAATGTAGAGATTAATTTTGACACTGAGGAGTTTTCATAGTACCAAAATTTACTAACAGTAGTTCTGTCACTTATGTGCCACTCTCAATAGTATCACTGTGTATCATTGAGGGAAATTAAATTCTGACAACAGAAGCGTCTCATTCTGCACAGCTTTTTTCCCTTCTTTTTGTAATGAAACAGTGCCCCCAGGAGCTTTTTTTTCAGGAAGGGGCAGTTTAAGAAAATTAGGTCAACCATCCATCAGTATCTTAATCTCCAAACATAAAAATTCTGCCCAGCATTGCAACCAGAGGTGTTGGTTTGAAGAATGGTTTAAAGACAGTTTGTTTTGATTTTCTTATTTTATGCCCAACAATAGAACATTAACTAAATGACTGAATTTCTCTAATGGTTCCAGTTTGGAGAGCTCTGCCTGCAGAGGGTATCTTTGCTGGCACTCTGAAGAAAGGGAGGAGGCTGCAGAGCATCACTTCTCAGCAAAGGTCTTTCTGGCAGGGCTGCTTTTGTCCTTTGCCGGTTGACATCAGGACAGCTGGCAGTGGTCCAGGAGGCAGCAGGAAGCACTATTTGTTTGTTTGTGTGTGGATAAACAGAGAAGAAAGATAGCATGAAGTGAACAAGAACAAAGAGAGAATAAACAAGGAGCAGCTTTCATTTCAGCAGAGTCATAAAAATACAAATACCAAGCCTATTAGGTATTTTGCTAAAAATACATGAAATATACACAAAAATGATCATGAATGGCCTCTAACACTCAGAGAGGCAGATTTTTATGATTACATGAAGTGATAACATTTTTCAGCATTTTTTAAGTGTCAAGAGTCATCACTACTTTTTCTGACCCTGAAAAATATCTACTACAAACAGAATTTTGGGTAGTTTGTTGTCTTTATCTTAATCCCATTGCATGGGTTTGCCAAAAGTTGAAACTCATAAATGAAATTTAAAAAATCACATATAAGCAAATAATTGCTTTAAATAACTTTCAATAACCTGTCACAGGAACAGCTCAGGACTTCATGTACAACAGAAGTAGGAAGTACAAATAGTAGGCATGGTCTCCCCAGACAGCCTGCTAATATCTCTCTTCAGCAGAGCGATCTCCCTTTCTCAGGAATATCTCCACAGACCATTTTCAGCCAGGTCCTAGGCCCCTGAGAGATTTAGGGGTGGAAATCAGCACTTTGAACTCTGCCTGGACAGTATGCAGAGCTTTTCAGACTGGTGAATAAGTGTGAAAGCCTTGTCATGTGATGAGACCTGTGCCAGAGCAGGAATGCAGTAACAAGATGATGTTCAGATCAAGTGTGCAGCCAGCCAGATGTGGTTATTTCTGACTTGCACAGATTTGCCTGAATGGAGATGAGTATGAGAAAGAGGAAGTGCTATAAAACACACACAGAAGAAATAAATCATAGCATTCCTAGGTACTCCCAAGTTCCAAAGAATAAAAGTGTGCTCTTGGTTGTGGGAGAGCTGTGACACGTGGCTTTGTTCTCTCCATAGGAGATGTCTGCATCCTGCAGCTTCCCACAGCTTCATTACATACTCAGTAAATATTTTTACATGGACATTACAAACTCATTTTCGATCACAGAGTGTGTCCATTCTTTAGCTCACTGAGTTTAGAAACCTAATTATTCCTCCTTATATTAGAATTACAACTAATTAGGAACAAATTACTACTAATAAAAGAAATGTGCTGTAATTTATCTGTCAAATGCATCCATGTACAAATATTTTAAAGGCTATACTGGCCTCTCAAATAAATGTAGATAAAGATCTACTCTCTTAACAACTATTTTATGGATCTACATAGCTTTGACTCCATGAATCTAGTTTTTCCAGTCTGTTGGCATCACAGCACATACTTTAGGGGTGGGAGAATAAACCGTCCTACGGGACAATTAATAAAATCGTTTTTAGGGGCTCTGTGATAGTTGCAGACACTTTGGGGTGGGTCCCTTGTGTTTTGTGCTTAATATAAACACAGGGAAGTTGTGGTACAGCTAATCAGCATGGCCTTTCACTAGGCATTCAGGGCATTATTTGCAATTCAGTGGATTTGTTTTGTTCTGATTAATAATCTGACAAATTTCTGAGCTTTAGGAAGTATTTCACTATCTAACATTTATAAATATAAAAATAACTCGGGGCATTCATTTTCTGGCATTCAAAATTCAGCGTGTGCCTTAAATCTGGAAGTTTGCTCTTTTTAGCTTTAACCCAGTCATATATGAACCTTGAATAGGTGTTTGAGTGAGCATGACATTTCTCTGTACAGAAAATAATTCTGCTCTTGAAATTTCTTGCTCTCACCAATTTTAGTCAGCTTTTCCCAACTTGAGTTGGCAATGCCAAAACGTGATCCCACACAGCAAATCACTGCTGGTTCAGCAATGATCTGCAAGCACTTGTGTAACATTATTCCTGCTTGAAACTTCAGGATTCCAGCTTTGCATTTGTTAATTACTTGGATTTGGGGCAGAGGGCAGAGAGGAAGACGTCTCCTTTTTTTAGGAATATTTGTAACTAATTTCCCTATCTATAGAAGTAATTCCTACTTAAAAATTAGAAGTAATTTCAATTGCAAAACCAGACACTACATGTTCCCTTTCTTGATTTGATTTCTATGTGGCAGCAAACTCACCAAAGACAAAATGTTGTGGAAGAGAAGGTGAGAATGGATGGTTTTATAAGTGGGGTGGAGTGAATTTCACTAAAGTGGGAGAAAGGTGACCTCTGCTCAGAAGCCTCCCTGCTCATTAGCAGGATGTGGTTTTAAGAATCACTGTGATGCAAAGAAGGAACCAAATTAGATGTTGTGTGAAGCTGTCATTACTGTGTGTTTCTCTGTATAGTTCCAGCTTAAAGCATGTAGTTCCTTTCATAGCAGCCCCTCAGATTACTGTATCTCATCCTTTCCACATCAAAGTGCTGTCAGCACTTTTATAGTATAAAAAGAACCCAGACATAACTTTACAATACGTTTTCTTCAAACGGCTTTGACTTGTGCAGTTGCAACATTTCTTTTTATTCCGGGATTTGCAGAGGAAGATGTGCTAAAATGAGTAGCATCTTAAAGCTGAACAAAAACAGGAAACAAAATATCTATTTAAAATTGGACCAAAGCACCTCTGCAGGGATGGTGAGGATTTTAGGAAGTCAATTCTTCTCAAGTGCCATCTGAATTATACTTCAGCCAGGTAGTAAGAACCACTGAGAGTGTGGAAAATGTCCATTACTGAAAAGCATGAATCATCTCTTTTTATTTACTAGCTAAAAAAACTTGGTACCTTAAAAAGTCTTCTGTAAAATATACAGTAATGTCAGATCCCACTCTCCACCTCAAAGGCTCAGCCTCAGCTAGTAGCCAGCAGCTGGGCTCACTGTCTTGGCCTTACCGCTCTACGAGAAAGTAAAATAATAAAATAACAAATACAGGAGAAGAGAGAGTGAAAGGCAGCAGAAAGACACAACTTCATAGAACTGGCTCTAACTTTGTGGGTCTTTCTTTAAACCCACTCTGCCAAGCAATTTGTTTTCATCTTGGTGATGATGCAGCTATGCATATAGAATGTGTAAATGTTTCCCTTTGTATTTCCTTGCCATGTTTGTCATTTGCCAGCACCTGTAGAAGAGGTTGTCACAGAAGTGAGTAATGGCAGGACAGAGAACAGAAATGAGAAAAGCTGACAACCTGCGAAAGGGAGGGCAGCCTGTGTGTTGGCCAGCAGACAAGCAATTCCACGTGGTTCATCCACCCATCTCCCGTTTCAGGCATTCTCAACAGCTGGGACTGGAGTAATCTGATACAGGACTTTGCCTCTTTTCCCTGGTGGAAGGCTAAAGGTGCTGGATCTTACTGTCATTGGTGCTGAACTGGGCTACTACAGTCAGTCTTTCCAAAACAAATTACAGACTTAGGTTTTCTGATATTCTTCCTGCTATTTCTACATAGGCAAGTAATAACCTAACAAGCTCTGGAGTTTCAGGTGGATGTGCTGTACCATTGTCAGGAAGACTCAGGGAACTCTTCCGTGCCATTGTGGTTGAAGGCAATGCAACACAGGAGAAATTGTGGACAGGATGGACTTAGCTATTGCCACAGAAAGGATAAGCCTGTGTCAGCATGTGGGACCACATTTTTCTTTCATATAGGAACTCTAGAGTTTTGGGTTTATCCCAAATTAGAAGGAATTCAGGGGTTATTTTTCAACAGAAAATAGAACTACAGCTGAATGAATAATTACCAAAGTGCTGTATTTAATTTTCAAGGTTATAATACAATATTCAAAGAACTATTTCTTAGAATGAAAAAGCAAAGCATTACTATGAAATAAGGTAAGAACATTCACATGAAAGTATAAAGTTCAATGAAAGAAAGAGAAAAGTGAGTATTTGGATAACTTTTTTTTTTTTTACTTTTTGGAAAAAACATCTTGAAATCACAAAAAGGAAAGTTTAGATCTATATATACTATGTTTGTGGGATCCATCTCTACCTAAATACCGTTCAACTTTGCCTCAGAATCATGGAAGATTTACACTCAAAACTACTTCATCCTTCTAGGTTTGCTTTTGCTCCCTTATTAGCATATGACACAGCAGTGTGTCCTTGGCTCTTCATGAATGCGAAAGGACAAATACTTTGCAATAATGTTCCATCTTACAGAGAGGTCACAAACCGATCTTGGTTACTTCGGTGTAAATCTGGAGAAACTCGGCTGAGCTCAATAGACTTACTCAGGCCTGAAATCAATTATTGCTCTGGTGTGAGTGAGATGGAGCCCCGCTCCTCGGCCCAGTTCTGGCATTGAGATGCAAATGGGAACGGCGGGGAAGAGGGAACACTTCCCGGCATCCCAGCGGCAGCCGGGCCGCCGGAATCCTGGCACCGCTCGTGCGGGACAGGCGAGGAACAAAGGCGGGGCGTGCCCGGCCGGGGCGGCCCGGGGAGCGACACGGCCGGCGGGCAGCCGGGGAGAGCCTCCATGGAAGGGGATAATTGTTATGCAGCCATGCAAGAATAGAAACAAAATGCAGCTTAAATACTCCTCCCCCGAGCCGGCCCCCGCGATTATGCTTCCAACGACCGCAGTGGTAGCTGTGGTGTCCATGTTTCCATTTCGGTCCCTGGCATCTGTGGGCACTGGCACTGAAGCAGGGCCCAGTGGGATGCCTGGAAGGCAGTGCTGTGATGGGCTACATCAGTTTAGACAAAATGATGCTTCCTGACACCCTCCCTGTGTGAGCCACCCTGTAGGAACAGGCTGCAAACATGCACACCACAAAGTCCCTTTCCATCTCCTTCCTGTGCCTTACCTCCTACACCAACGACCAAGCAATTCAGAACATGTAGTCTTATATTGTATCAGTTTAAAAATTACACTTCCCACCTGATGTGTGCCATTACATAATATTTTACACAGAGAATTTAACCCGAAGTGGCACAAATCTCGTATCAGTGGCTGAGTCTCTGTTGTTCTCACAGAGGAACCCCAGTAGTACAGTGGGATGTTTTGGGGGTAGGGATCTATAGGGGGTAGGGATCTATACCCTTGAAACCCCTTCCCCAGGGAGCCTGTTTTCCAGCTTGCACTAGCTTTAATAGAAGGAAAAGGCCTTAAGAGTTTTGTTTCTTTTGCCATGTCAGTATTTTCCCATATAGCGACTAGGAGTTTATATAAGAAAAAATAGCACTGCAATAGACCTTTTAAATCCTGTGTCATATTTAGCCACTAGTGATTTCTTCCCTCTGGTAGCACAAGTAAATAAATGTGAAGAAAATAAATACTGAATAGGCAGCTAGTTCTGGAAGCAAAGGATGACATCAAATTTAACAAGGAAATGAATTCTCTATTTCTTTTTGTTTAGTTTTTATTATAATTGTTTAGTGCTGTTTACCTTTCTCCATTTGTTATGCTCAAATTGACAAGTCTGGGAAAAATAGTAAATACATAAAAACCTTGATAAACCCCTTGATCTATGGCAAGCAGAGAATAAAGCCTTACTTGAAAGGGATAAATAGTAAGGAATTGCTTGATTTTTCTAAGGTTTGCTTTAAAAAAAAAATTCAGGAATACAAAACATTAACTTAATTTTGCAGTAAGTTTGAACTAGCTGAGCTTAGTCTTTGAAAATGGGAGAATTCCATTGTAGACAGCAGATTTCGCACTTTATTTTGAAAGATAGTTCTAAAAGGGAAACTCTTGCTCCCCACTTTACTTCCTACTGCAAAGTCCAAATGACTTTCCAAGCTGTTGTTGTACCTACATATAAATACTCTGCTACTTAACCTGAGGGTGGTCATTTTCTTCATCCACAGCACTTTTAGACAACCTGGAACATATATCTCTGCTTTGAGCACTAGCTGTGTAAAAATATCCATTGTAAATGCAAAAGAGAAAGCTTCCAACTCTTTCATTATCACCCCTTCATTAAGCTCTTGTAGGTAAAAGATTTAATATGGAAAAAAAGATACCAAATTGAAGTCAATGTTTCAGGTGCATCCTACTGTGATGAGAGTTGATGTGTCTTTACTGAACACAGACCTCAGAGCTGACAAGAATCAGGACACCAATGATTGCCTCTGATCCATCCCAAAGTCCATGAAACATCCAGAGGGGTCCCTGGGCAAAGGCTGAGGAGGGCAGGGATTTGCCATTCTCCCTGGCTAAAGCCCCAGACATAAGAAGATGTTGTATTAGAGCCTCTCAGAGCTGAAAGGTGACTGGGGCTTACAGGTCAAAAGAAAGGAATCTTCTTCACATCAGTATTACAGAAGGAAATTACATGAATTAGTTTAAAAAACATTCTGAGGGCACTGAAGAGAGACAGAAAGTGTTCTATTTCTAGTTATGGGGTGCACGTGGCTGGGTCATGGTTTCTCAGGAATTAATAAAGGCATGATTGCTTCCCCCAGCCTCCCCCACAGGTCAGCCAAATTATGGGGTGTGCTGCTCTGGTGTGCTCTCACAGGCGATACTCTGAAAACCTAAATTCATCTCCTTTGCACAGGGAACACATAATAATTCTACTGACAAGTACCAAGGTAGACTCTGCACAGCAGCTTTGACATGCAGAAATCCTGGCTGAGCCTGGTGATCTGGCAGGGCTGTGTAGGGGGCAGACAAGTGGAATTCCAGTTTTATATATGGGCACACACTAAGGAGTTTTGTGGTATTGTGTTCTATCTAACTCCTGTCTGCAGAGCTTTAATCCATCAATCACCCTACAGATCTATAGTATTTATTTTCTTTTGCTAGCCACAAATCTGAGGTGGCCCTGATACCTGTCAGCCAGAACAATATTTCCATTTATTGATATCATTCAATACACTGAGTGCATTGACCATACACAGAATTAAGTGATAGGCTGATTTTTATTTATCTGAGGGGGATTGTAGTGGTCAGAAGTAAGGACAGAATTTAGGGCCTTTTCACTCCTAGGCTGCTGAGTCTCCTCAATTTCTGTGGACTTCAGAGAGGAACAGGGGACAAAAGCTCCTTATGGAATGGTGTCTTTGGGAAGGAGTGTGGTGACAGCCAGCAAAGCTAAGCTGGCAGTGGGGACAGCTTCTGTGCTCACTATGCATCTGATATTACTCAAATGACTTAGAGTATTACATAGTGCTGTGTGTTGCAATAGAAGGTCATTGCTGTTGCCAAATTCTGCACCTCAGCTTACTGAAATAAAAACCACAATAGAATATATATGTAAAAATTCCTTTCTTCTGTTACTACAGTGATTTGTCTTAAAAGATACTATAATAAACACAACAAGTAATAATTACTTAATGTAAAAACAAACAAACCCCGTGACCTGGTTCCCTTGAAATGTTAAGCAATTCTGACTGGAACAGGAACTATCTGCTAAGAACAGTGGATTGTTAGGGTGAAGCTGGAGGGTGTGTGTTTTATAGAAATTAAACCAATGAATTAAGAAAACCCAACACTGATTTCATAAGTTTGCATTACTTAAATTAGTTGCCATGAGAAGTCACTGAAAAAAAAAGCTTTTATAATTTTTTTTTTAAATGGGACTATGCTCATGGTGTTAAAAGTGTGCATGTGTGAAAGAACTGAATTGTAGAATCTTTAATGTTGACCTTCTTCTGATAACTTAGCTTTGGCATAGCCTCTGCTTTTAAATGAGAGCACTCAGTTTGTAGTGCTGGCTTAAACTCACTGTATGGCTAGTGAGCTTCAGCAGGTTTAGCACTTCTGTGCTCTAGACATAGCATTTGTATGTTTTTTTTCCTCCCCAAAGAAGTAAATTATTTATACAGCATCAACCTTTTTTAACCTAGCTTCTGACAGGCTGGGATTTTTCCAATCTCAGTTGAAACTGTCTAAATAATTTATCAAGCATTCTTTCAGCGCACAATGAATTCTGAAACCTAAGAAATGTTAAATGAGATTCTCTGCCCTTACAGTATGAGCGGGTTACTGAGGTTAAGCTAGTATTTTCTTTGAACTTTTCTCAGTCCCTGCTTTCTCCCATTGTACAGTCTCCTTTTTCGCTCCTACTGTCTATTAATTTTCATGACATTTTCTATTTATCAGACTCTTCCTTTGTGTTTCTGTTTCTCTTGCTACCTCTTCCCTTGCTGATGTCTTTCTATACCTCTTCTTCATTACAGTAAGACAGCTTTCCTTTAAGATGGTTCTCCAGAGAGAGGAACCATTGATTTCTAGTCCCAAGCTGTACAGGCAGTCCTGGATCTTTCAGTACAGCCTCAAATTCAACTGAACCTTCTCCCATTCCCATTAAGAAAATGGTGACAGATCACAGAATCACAGAGTCACAGAATGGTTTGGTTTGGAAGGGACCTTTACAGGTCCTGTAGTCCAACCTCCATGGACAGGGACACATAGACCAGGTTGCTTAGAGCCCCATTCAGCCTAGCCTTGAATGTTGCCAGGGATGGGGTATCTGCCACCTCTCTGGACAGCCTGTTCCAGTGTTCTGACACCCTCACCATAAAAATTTCTTCCTTATGTCCAGTCTAAATCTAACCTCTTTCAGTCTAAAATCATTACCCCTTGTCTATTGCTACAGGCCCTGCTACTTAAGAGTCTTTAAAAGTCTTGAGGTCTTTGGTAGAGAAGGAAGATGTTTGCACAGAACTTGGATTGACAGACAACATGTAAGCTTGAACAGCCATATTTCCAGGTCAGGTATCTCACACACACAAACTCCAATCCATTTCTACCTGGTCAAAACTTTCTCAAAGATTGCCTTTTTTATAACACTTCAATAATTATCTCTCAAAGAACCAGTAAAGAAATTTTTAAAAACACAAAAAAACCCCCCACGAAAACTTTGAGCTATTCCAAATTTTACAACATATAGTTTAATCCTTTTAAAGTTTAGTCAGTGGTTCAGGTTACTTCCAATTTTCTTTTCGGGAAGAAAAAATAATGAAGCAGCACCCCACAGAGATTTTTATTTAGACTCAGCAATTCAGTATTGTATCCCTTATAAATTAATGATATAATGAACTATGCTTCAAGACATCTGAAGTAGCATCGCGTTGCTGAAAACAGCAGAAATCTGGACTGGCCGCTGAATTTCTGTAACTCTGCTGTATTGTAACTGTTCAAAGTGAATGTTATTCCATTAAGGAAGCTATTTAATTTTAAGGTTTAAAGCAAAGCTGACTTTGGAGAAGCTGACCTGCCTGAGTCCCTGTCAGACAAGAAATAGTGTCCAGGCATGATTTTGTAGGAAACACTCACTGGATTGTTTTTCTGAAGGTTTCCTCATGCAATACTATGTTCTATCTCTAAATAGTATTAGTAGATTTTTTACATCCTAACTTTTGAGTTATTATTTCACTATATATTGTAAAAAGGTCAGTCAAGTATAAAACTTTGAGTTTAATTTGAGGAGCAACAGTTCTTCCACTGTATGGCTACTGTAATATTAATAAAATACTTAAAAACTATATGTGTAAAGATTTGTTATGAGATATGCGAGTTTGCCTGTATCTGGTATATTTATATTGATATTTGTAGATAATAATTTTCCAAAAGTCTACAAAAATTTAATTTTACTCCAGTACTCTAGTTTGCCTTTTATTTTTATTGACAATATAAAGTTTAATCATGAAGAAAGCTTGGTTTGTCACTTCATAGCTATCTCTGCTGTATTATTTTCTTTTTTACGAAAGTCTACTTGGAGCTGAATAAACCGGAAAGGGATGTTCCATAATCCCGACTTCCCACTAGATGACGCTCTAAGTACAAAAACACGAACTTCAGCATGTTCATAAATTTATGTGTGAGTTGCTTAAACACATGGCGTGTTCATTAATTTACTGCTCTTACGTGCTTATAAAGACTGATGATATGGAGGCACAGTGGCCTGTGAAAAATTGGGAGAACAGTGGTTCTTTTATTCAGAAGTTTGGCAATGGATATTTCCCCCGGTATGTCTATGGCCATAGCACATCATTTACCTTCAGTATTAATTGTTTGGGTCACTTGTGCTACAACACACTTGCTAACAGCATTTTTTTGCTTACTTGCTTGAAGCTTACCCTAGTGTGGTTAAATGCCAAAATTTACTCTGCTCCACTCCCGTAAGGTGTAGTGATTTGAATAGCTACCTAGGTATTAAAATCCACCATGTATTACATGGATACATTATGTAGAAGCATGCACACACACACATATTTACCAACTAGAATTAACAGATAAATGCTATTAGATAACTATATTCACCTGACACCTCTCTCACAGACATCTTTACATAAAATAAAGTAACATGAAGGAATCACTGTCGTCAATGCCTTCCTTGTAAAGTGTATTCCATCTGCACTGTTTCTTTATAAAAGATACAAAGTTATGAAACTACATTGGAAAACTTGAGCTGCTGGAGTGCCAATTATGTATAATTACACTTCAATTCTGTAATTGTTTATGTTTTGTATCATCTTCTAAAAAAAAAAAGACATTTCAATCTTTCTGATTTAAAATGGTTGAAATGGTTATTGTCAAAACACAATATGCAAAAGAAAAAAAGGAAAAACAACCTAGCAAAATTTCAGGCAGAAAGGTTGCTATTCTATGAAAACAATGCTGGGATTAAAAATATTTCGTGTATTCTAACCTATAGTTCCCTCTGAGTGTCTTATCAGCAACAGAATGTGTTGTTCAAGCTGTGTGGAAAAACTGGGATTCGAGAGAAGTGGGCACACAACACAATTACAGTGACAACTTGTTTGAAGATGCCTTGTATTTGCATCAGTGGCAAGCCTGACTGATAAAAATTCTTCCAAATCCTAGAATGGTAAGTTTGGAATGTGCACAAAACTAGAAGGTGGGCGTTTGCAGAACACTGATGTGCAAGATTATTAATTGTTACTTTTATATTCATTGGTCGATAATGTTAAAAACCTTCAAGTGTACATTTCTCTCAGTCTGTGAATGTTGGTATTTTAGGTACCATAGCAATGACAGCTTTAATGGGAACAGACTTGGCCACCCTGCTGTGAGAGACTAGTGAATCACACGATTTTAATCTTTCATGTATTGACTTTCTAACTCTTTAAAATACATTCAGCTACAGACATAAAAGATACTGAAGCTCTGTTTAATAAACAATTTAACAAGATTCTGAACTTCATTAATAAATTAAAGAATATATTTACTCGTATGGAAGCCTGACCTGAATGTCTAGATTTCTTCTTTGCTTCTGTATTTACATGTTAAAAATCCCTTAATCTTCTGGTTTGAGATAACTTTTATTAGGATTGTCGCTAATGACATGCTATGAGGATTTACATGGAGATTTTTCTTCTGTGTTTTCCAACCAATGACATGCTAACTATTTTCTATATAAATTTTTATGAAAATTCAATTTTTAATGAAATAAAATCCTTGTTGTTTGATGAATCAATACTTAGGGTACTTAAGAAATGAAGTCCCAGCGCTCGCTTATTTCCTGAAAAGTTCCAGGAAGATTAAAAGAAAAGAATTTTAAGCAAATGTTATGTGCTGTTTACACCCTGACTCTGCCCAAGTAATGGAGACTTGTGTCAACATATGACTCCACTGGCTGAAATGATTTCAGGGCACAGGGGAAGGGCTCTCATGAATCGAAGAGTAAGGTTTCTTGTTGCAAGAAAAAAATAAATCATGATCTGCGCTTCCCCATTACTGCAAATAATGAGATTCTTTAATTATAATACTCAATTTAAATTTTTTTTTTATAGTTCTAGGGCCTTTTGGTCTCATATTTCCAATATTTCCAGAACAATCATGATAGATAATTATTTTTTAGATATCAGAATTAATCCACACTTCTAGTTCTCCTAGCTACACTGGCAGACCTCTTCTGTGTGCTCAGCTATGTCAGCAGAAAAATGCTGTCTACACTTATGTCAGTCAGGAATGTGGTTCAGCTCCAGCAGCCAAAAAATTCCCTCTGTCAGCGTGTCTTGGGTCCGTACGAGGGCCTCTGGCAGCCGGGCTGCTCCGGCAGTGCCGCAATAAAGGCCAGCCCTGAGAGCCACGTGGGGACCTGCCCTGCAGAGCCCCGGGAAACCTTTGAACCTGGAGTGATAAACAGCGATCGGCAGCTCCGTGTGTGTTTAAACCTGAACTCCTGCCCCAAGGATAAAATCTGCATTTTGTCCTGAGGTTTGTTACAGCTTCCCTGCCATGTCAGCCGTGCACAAGGGACGCTCTGCCACTGCAGCGCCTGCCTGACGCCACTCACACCAAAGTCCAGCCGTTTCCACAGGGAGGATGTGTGGATTTACACCTGCATGTCTTACAGCTTTCAGTGGTTCTCAGACTTCCCAGCCCTAGCAAAAGCTTTATCTCTTAACTTCTATTTCTGTCTTGCCCAGCATGGGAACAATACATTTTGTTTCCAGCCTGTATCTATTTGGTACCATGTGTGTAGGTCTCAAAGGCTGTCCCTGTTTGAGTGATGAGGAAGTGCAGCCAAATTACAGCAAATAGGATGAAAATTAGAGCAAAAGAAAGAAATTAGGAGGACTATGGCCCAGGGGATGGCAGAATCAACATCTCCTGTACTGTTTTAAAATATATTTTGAGAAAATTCCATTTCAAACCCTGGTTGAGGCAAAAGCCTGAGATGATCCTCATTGTGTCTCACTTGTTTGACTGTAAAGCATTCTCAGACTGATGTAGGATTGTTTTCCCCCACATACAAAAAAAAGGAGAGTGAAAAGTGTCACCTGTGACTCTGAGTGAAGTCCACACAGAGGCAGGCTCCCAGGCACTCTGCGTGGGAGAGGGGGCAAAGAAGGTTCAGCAAAGAGTACAATGTCTTTTGGTCAGTCAGTAGCTCTGGGATCTGAGTTTTGAAGAGAACAGGGAGGAGAGAAAGGAGAGCAAATAGAGCATTATCCCAGCTGTAAAAAGATTTACTGAGTGCACCTTCTGAACTAAGGTGAGCAATAATTTTCTACATGTCTGCACAGCTGTTAGTCATTCTACTTATAGGGTATTTTTAAGGATCGAAATAAAATATTTGAAGTTGAATTGAGCAGACAGACATTATTTTAAACTGACATACAACTGGTATAAAGAATATATTCTTTGCAAAAAATGAATGAAAATATGCAAAACTGAGATTCTAACTAATTTTTTTTAATCCATTTGAATGAGTCCCCCATCCTTCTGCAGGAGAAGGCAGAGAAAGGGAGAAGCGTTTGAAAGTCAAAATACTACTTTGCACATCTCTAATGTTTTCCGTTCTAGGATCTCTAGTGCTTCACCAGCTTAATGTGATTAACTTTATGCTCAGTAAGCAGTTCTGCCCATAAAAATAGGTAGGTCTTTACAGGATTAGGGCCTCAAATTGTCCTTAAAGTGGTGAGCAGTGAATATCACTGCTTTAACAGACAGAGCTGTATAAATAACAGATACTGTGCCTTGCCTAAAGATCTGTCAAAATGAAAATTGTATGGGATTAATCTGAAACAAAACAAAACAGTGCTCAAATTTGCAGCAAGCTGCAAGGAAAAGGAAAGCAGAAAGAAAGGGAAAAAAACCCCATAATGAAATATTTCCTTTGATTAAAATATGAAACGTATCTTCCTTAAAGCTCTTAAAATGTCATTCTTCAGAATAAAATGAACATTATTTAAAATTACCAGTTAGAAATGAAATGGTAATTCTGAGTATGTCAAACTGAAATGTCTACTTTTCTTTGTACACAGCGTGACAATTGTCACATAATAGAAAACATCCTTTGGTGGGGAATGTTTTGTGGTGTCTGTGCTAGGGCGGGTCAGGCGGAGCTTTTGGCACACAGCTGTTGGTGGGAGTGCTCCCTTGGTTTGGAAGGGTTTCAGGGGTGGCTGCACCTGCTTTGCTGCCTGTCCCAGGATCGGCCCCCTTAGTGCACAGCCAGTTCCAGGGATGGCCCCCTTAGGGCCCAGCCAGTCCGAGGCACACACCGGCTTTGCAGCACTGAGGCCCCCAGCTGGGCAGCCACAGAGGCCTGAAGGGGTCTGATTCCTTCATGCCACAGGCTCGTCTTCCCCTTGTGCCCAGGCTGAGCCATCCCGTCTCCCTCAGGCATCCCTTCGCCATTTCTGTCTCCTCTCGCATCTCTTGGTACACACTTTGTGCATGCAGATTGCACAGAAAATGACTCGATTTTTTTTCTGATTGTTTCTTCTCCTTGTGCTAGTTGGGGAAAGATCTCCTACTCTGAAAAACTTGCTCATCATTTTCTAGTAAAAGCCACATAGGGGATAAGCAATAGCAGAACCTCCTGCACAGGAGAAGGCTGAGGCAAGACTGCAGCTCACAGGGACTTCCAGAGGGTTTTGATGACCATGAACAGAAAACAGGGTTCTGAGAAAATCTGAAAAGTTTCCTGAAGTCCACTGCTAGCTCGAGGGAAGAACAGATGACAAAAATATTTCTTTGCTGAAGTTATACAAAATATATATTAAAAAAAAATAATTTAAAAACTATTTAAAATTTAATGTGAAATTATGTGTCCACCAAGCCAGTGTTAAGACTTGGACTTCATATAATTTACTGCTGAACAAAATCCTGTTTAATTAATAAGTACCCTACTCAAAAATGAGTTGAAGAATGTTGCTTTTCAAATTATATGCAGTATCACCAAAACATTATTTTTTTTTTACTTTATCTCAACCACTTTGTTAACAACGTATATAATGTACTACTGATATAGTCTATATTTATCTTTGTAACAGCACAGATGAGAGGTTCTGTTTACTTTGGTAGGTGTAAGTATTTTCAGGACTGCAGAAAAGCTTTTGGCCAAATGAATTTGTACTGCAGTTCTGCAGGAGCAGAGAGAATATGTGCTTCTTTTCCAAATAAGTCACACACAGTAATGGGATCAATTTTGAGTTGAAAAGAACAGCCTATTTTCTTATTTCAAAATCCGTGAATAGACACAGCAAGTGAGGATGAACGCAACTAATTTCAGAAAACTGAAGGTCCCCAGCACAGGTTTTTGAGAACATTTGCAAACAGATGCCTCTGGGAATTTTTGAGACTACCTACAGGTCACCTTGTATCCATCGATTCCTTTGGAAGAGGAACCTGACTGTCAGTGCAGTTTTGAAAATCTCATTACACTTCTACTGTGGGTTTGGAGTCCTAATATGTTGCTTAGAGTGACAAGAAACAAGCTTCCGCTCACTAAGTGTAGTTAATACAAATGTAATGCTAATATATATTTTAAAAAATGGTGCTATTGATACTTAAGGAAAAAAAGGGGTTACTAAGAGCATATTTTCCAAATCTCAATTTGCACGTTTTTTGTGCTGTAATTGTACACTCAGCTTGATACAAATTAAAAAACAGCTTCTCTACTAAAACCGAAGACAAAGTGAACTAATGTAAGTTAAGGTTTCTCCAGCAGAATGTGAATAAATATACGTTAAATTTTCTGCTTAAATAAACATATGTGAACAGTATGTAGTAAGAAATCTCCACCTGGAGTAAAGGCTATGTGCAGTTGCAATTTTGAACGATTATGCACACCAATAAGAGCAAAAATTTTTAGAATAACACGGAAAAGTGCAAATGCAAACCAAGATTAAAAGCAGTTATTCAAATCAAGATTCTATGATTCAGATCTGTAATTTATATCCCTTTGATTTACATGTCTACCCATGGTACTTACAGTATTTTCCTCTAATGTAATTAAGCTCTCGAATTGGAGACCATATAGCTGCACTGAGCTGCAAAGACATCATTCTAATCTCTCTGATTCCATTTTACTCATCTGTTAAGGGAGAATAAAAACTTTTGTCTTTTATGGGTGAAGGTACCATGCAAATGCAAATGATATTATACAGAATGGTAATTGAAATGGTAAAGGAGCAAAGGGTTTTAATAAAATGACAATTCAAGACACATGTAAGTGTCCCTGTGTGAATGTTGATTGAAATGAGGAAAGTTAAGAGTGAATTTTAAGTGCCCATAGAAAATTGCATTGAATGTTAAGAGTAAATTAAGAAGTGCACAGGCCAAGGGACAGAGCTGTCTCAGAAACTGATGAAGAAAGAACTGAAATATTCCTTTGAGGATTTGGGACAAAGGATCACTCAGTCCTTGATAACAGTGCAAAGCAGGTTGGGGAATAGGCTGTGGAGAACATAGTGACACTTCAAAAGACATGGGAACCTGAAAAAGTTGAAAATGCAGTTAGTGACAGATTTGGATCTGAAGAGGGAAAAAGCAATAGTGAGCACAGCTGGATATGATCTTTGATGGTGAATTACACAAGGTTTAAGAAGAATTAGGGCCTTTAGAAGATACTGTCATTGGAAATTCTGAGGGGTAACTCCAGGGCAGAGCAAAGGCCAAATTTTCCTCTCTGTTCCACAGGCCACAGCTGCTGCTGGCAGGTTGCTGTGGTAGAGGCCTGGCCGGGTGAGCCTGGCACACATCACCATGCAGATGCTCACGGCTTCCCAGAGGCACCCACTCTGAGGGGTCGGAATGAAGGGAACCACAGAGGTGAAGGAACCAGCAATGGCCTCTCAGGTGCACAGAAAGCAGCTCTGAGATATTCCTGCTGAGCCTTGCACACAGGCTGCGTGCCAGGCAGAGCCCTTTGGGGACAAGCGTAAGAGTGAGTGCGGAGGGAAACGTGCGCAGGTACTGATAACAGAGTGACAGGTAGGCTGCCAGCCCTCTGCATAGGCTGTGGAAGTGATCCTCTCCTGTTTGCAGGGGCACTGGAGTTGTGGCAGTAGTCTTTCAAATTTAACTAAAAATTGCCAAAAAGCAGTACATTGGTGTGATGTTAGCAGAAGAAGAAGAACCATGAGAAGAGGCCTGCAGAAAAGAAGGATGTCTCCTGGCCCTTCTCATATTGACAGTGGCATCCACACTAGCAGTGTAAGACTTACCAGTGCATAAAAGGTACTGCTGAAAATGTTAAACGTGATTTTTACTTTTTAGGAAAACTTACTTATTTTCAAAATGTACATGGGAGCATGTAAGTGGGGCGACAGAACACAATGGGGAGAATCTGACTTGCTAATGGACATGCTCTCAAAAAAGGCAGAAAAGAAATAATTGCCAGCATTATCTGGCTAATGTGAGAGCTGAGGAGGAAGGTTGGACAATCTCACCTTCTTCTGGGTGGAGTTCTTAGGGAGAGGCTATTTACTTTTGCAGGGTACGAAAAACTTGCTAAAAGTGAGGAGAATGGTGTTTCTGTGAAATGACAGATCTTTGAAGTGAGTAGGAATTTAATGCCAAGCAGCCATGTATTGCTGCTGGCATCTAAAATCTCCCAGTTTGTTTGCTGCAGAATCTGCAGCCCAAAGTGAAACAACAACCAGGAGAAGGGACCATCCCTTTAAGTCCCGTCCCTCTGAGTCTCTCTTTAGAGACTGCCTCAGACAGTCAAATCAACAATAATGAAGAGTTTCATGTCGAAGGACATTTTCTCTGATAGCCCAATCAATCATTTCCTCCTCTCCTCCATGCCTTCCCCTCCCTGCCTTTGAATTTGCACAATTGCCATTATTAATGGAGTCTCACTGGTGAAGACAGCAGCTGAGAAAACACCACAGTGCCTAGTTTAAAAAAGGTCATCTCCTTTGAATAGAAAAACAAACAAATAAATACCAATCAGACATCTGAATGGATTCCAACTGAGGAAACTATAGGACACTGAGATATACTCTGTCTAAGATAAGGCTGTCTTCTCACTTTTCATCATTTTACTCTCTGCTCAACTAGTTGGCAGTTACGATGCTGACAGTTTAATCCTAATTTCCAAATCAGTGTCAACAACTATTTCTTTCTCTGGAAATGATACAGTAAGACCATAAATGACACAGAATGTGATGCCAAACAAGCCCTTTCCTTTTGGCACACCAGGAGAAGAAAAAAAAAATCAAACAAATGCAAGAAAAGATATCCACAGCCATTTCTTCGTCTTGGAAAGAGCAAACCGAACACGATGCAAGAAATATTTTCCCAGCTAGCATGAACAGTTAAGACCGTCAGCAGATGTGACCAAATTACATTTGATTCCTTTGCTTAAGTTACAGATACTTGTGCTTCTAAAATTTAAACCGGTGAACTGAAGAAATCCTACTATATCAATGCTTCTCTGAATCAAAAAAAGATCATCACTACAGGAGAGGCAAGGGGTACTGACTTTAATCTAGGGAACAACAGATGTCTGGATCAAATGTAGACTCACTTGCTGTATGTCCTTTGGGCACGAGGTTTTGGTTGTGTAGGGCTGTACTGTGACCTTGACAACAGCCCCAGTGTGTGAATGAGGTGGTTCACTTCATGCTGCTGCTTAAAATGGAGCTTGAGAAATAAAATTTCACCTTGTCACAACCCACTTGTTGCAGGCACCATAGTTTGTATCAACCTACCCCAGTGGAATGGTTCCCTTTTGGCCTGGTTTTTTTACCCTATCTTGCTGACTGATAGAGTAGAAAATGTTCTTAATTCAAGTATCAGTCTCAAGGAGCTTATTAAAAATAAATGCTTATCAATGAAGGCTTGATTCAAAATGTTTCTGAAAAGAAATGCTCTCCAGTATTTACCTAGGAAACCTCTGTGAGCAACCTCTTCCCAATTAGCCTGTGCTACCCTGTCCTGAAGCCTGGTACTGGGAAGTGCACAATATCCACAGCTCCCGCTGGAATAGGGCAATCCTGTTGCCTTCAATGTTTAACACGTCCTCAACATCTCACAGGATGTGGTCTTCAAGCTCCAGTTCACAAGCACATGTGCTTAACTTAAGCATGTGAGTAGTCCTATTAATGCTGAAGTGCTTAAAGTTAACCATGTATGTAATTGCTTGCAGGGCTGTTTCCTTAATTAGCTACACTCATCCTTTAATCCTCCCTGTCTTTTAACCTCTGCACTGTTACATGCCTCAATTTCTTTAATCAGATGATGAACATTAGGGAAGTTGTTATTTACTGCTTCTGCTTCAGGACTTGAACTCAAAAAAGATGGACCCTTGGACCCTTTGTAGAGACTTATTATTAAATATGGTAAAAATAAAATACAATGACATAAAAAAGATGTTTGTAACTTTTGACAAACATCTTAATTTTCCTTTTGTTAAGTGTTTTTTTACACTTCCTGAATTCATGTATTGATTTCTTGACAAGATTTTCCCTTACTTTAAAAATTGCTCATTGAATGCCTGATAAACTTCCAGGTTTAACTGAAGTTCTATTACCCTTTCAAAGCAACAAATCAAAACTGAAATGCAGCAATGCAAAGATGACAGACTTAAAACCAAACCTCTTGCCAAAAAAACCCTCACCAAACCAACAGCAACGCTCCCCAGCAATTAAGTTCTAGAAACACAAAATAGAACAGAAAAGAAACCCGACAAAACACCTCTGGCAAAAGTAGTTTTGAAGAGAACATTTTCCAATTACTGTTTTTCATTAAAAGTGTCTGCTAGTTGCACTTTGATATGCTGGATGCACTGCCTGCTTTCTGCCAATCTCTCCTTATCAATTTTGAGGATGCCAGGAGGGCAGGAAAGCACATTTGCAGTCGTCAGGTTTCACTGCCTTTTCTACTCCCTTGACCTACATTTTTTCCCCTAATCTTTAAATTTTCTCTTTTTCTTAGTTCAGCACATTAGCATTCCTCCAAATTTTTAATTATTCTCCCTGGTAATTCCCTGGAGCCCATTGCTTGAACTTTCTCTGCCTGCTTTAGCTCTAAGTAAAGACCACCTATACTATACTTTACTGGAGTCTAACCCCCCGTAGTTTCCTTTACTTCATCTGTATGCTGCAAGCTGTGCCCTTTGGAGAGTTGCCTTGGAGTTTGGCAACATTGGGAGTCTATTCTTTCTCAGATGATTTCCCTGTCAGGTTCACTGCTACAGAAAGCAGGACTACTGACAGCATACATTTTGAATCCAGCCATGAAAATCGCTTTGTGATAATCTTCACCCAACACTGCATTATATGGTACTACATTTGCTACTGGGCTGGGAATTCTTCTCTGTTTGTAAATCTGCTTTTTTGACCATATTATTTTGAACACTCCATTTCATGCCTAGGACTGAGAAGCAAATAAAGTATCAGAGCAAAACATTAGATGCTCACCTAAAAAGGAGAATGCAAGCCTATCCAATTTTCCTACAGTATTGCTGACTTAATATAGCAAATAAGCCTGAGGTCCAATATGATTCCTTCATAATGTACACTGAACCGTATCACTTTCTTCCTCAAGCCTGTTTGCCACTGAGCCAGATGTACTCTACCCATCTTCTCATTACTATGATCAATCTTCTCTCTGCTGATCAGAATTTAATCCCATTAAATCACTGGGCTTGCAGTAAATGCGTATCATACACACGCATGCTTGCCACAGCAGATTACTATGACTGCCTTTATTTTTGGAACATGCACTCAAGGCTGCCCCAGGCTAATCCGTACAACAATCCCGCTGCATGGCTGCAGGAAGCTGGGAGCAGCACAACCCTCCCGTGCCTGGAGCTCACAGACCCCCCTGGTGTGTGATCTGGGATTGCCGATTTTGGGGATGGGCGGCTGGGAGCATGGACGCTATGGGGCTGTTTTGCACCTTGTACAGCTGCTCACGGCTGGGCTGGCACCTGGGAGAAGTTAACACCTAAGGTCCGTGGAGGCTTCTATATATCCTGGTGCAGTCCAGTTTTCTCAGTTTTGCTGAGAGTTTTTGATTATTTGCCCTAAACCAGTAATAGAACGATAAAGGCCCTGGCTAGGGGAGAAACGTTCTAAGTCATTTAGTAATTTGTAGCTGCCAATGTTTCAACTAGTTTGGGTCACTAGAGGGTGCAGATTAGCCTCTTCAGTCTTGGTCTGGACATTTGTGTCATGACATGTAGACCCAGACAGCCTCCTGATTTACTGTATTTATTGTAAGTGCTTCAGAGAGGAGGTGTGAATTACTCATTTTGAGTCTGTTTGCATAATGTCCAGTTTTCCTTTTGCAGGCATACACTACCAGAGTGATACATTATGTAGAGTGAAGCATTTCATGCCTGTTCCTGCCAGGTACTTGTCAATATAAATATTAACCAGAATAGCAACATGAAAATTTAGGTATGGCTTATTTAGCCTTTTCATAGTCTGAAAGCAGTACATTCAAATTACATCACTTATTTAAAAAAAAAAAAAAAAAAAAAAATAAAGCCCAAGGAGATTTTTAGCCTGTAATTGATCTTTTCTCAGAGAAGATGTACAGAGTTTTCAATAGATTGGTAAGGCTTGCCAAACGATTGCCCTCATTTTACTGCATCTAATAACAGAGTTTTATAATTTAATGATCTCTAAAGTCCTTAGGTTTAAAGAAGTGACAAAGAGATAACAGATTACATTTGAATTAAAGTGTTAGTAACTTCTACATTTAGGGGCATAAATACCTGTGACCTAAAAGGTATTTTCTAAGCTATAAATACAGAATAGTTAATGTTTTTTCCATTTTATGGAAAACACGACTGTTATGTCTGAATCTATATTTTATTTTATGTGGCAATAGTTTTAGGCCACATTTTCATCTAGCTATTATAATGAACAACTTAGATTTACAAATATTCTTGCCAGGGAACTAGTGGTTTGGAAAATAATGAGGATCAGAAAACCTTCCTTGTTCTCTGTGCAGGCTAGACTCTTAATGAGAGATAATGGTGATGAGCTATAAAGCAGAATGGTCCAACAATGCTCTCCTGAAAGATAATCATCTAATCATCCCAGAAGCTGCACACGCCAGCATCCTGAAACCCTTTGCTGAATAAAAGCATCTGTCCAGAGCTTAATTAACAAAAAGTTATGTGTTTAAGACCACTTAAGAGAGTCAAGATCGTTCAATCAAGAGCGAACCTCTGAGTTCACATGGTTGTTAGTGGTCCTATTGAAGATCTAAGCTATTGCAACAAAGAAGCAGAGAGAGTGTTTGTAAACTTTGGCAGAAGGAAGCAGACATGGGTTTTGTACATTATATATAGCTGGATTCACTTCCTGGACCACAGGCAGATCAATAAATACTATTTAAATGAAAATATTTGACTGCCCACAGTCATAATTTTGTTATTTTACTTGTTAAAGAGAAATTTCTTTTATGAAATAGTCAGGAATTATGGTGTAAATTTAATTCTTGACAGTACTTGAATTTACCATGCTTCAGGAGTCAAAATGTCATAAAATATTGTTAACAACCTGAAAATAATGCCCCATGCAGGTTATCCAATTTCCAGAAGTACATATAACAGCATAATTGTGGCAGTGCAGTCAGCATCTGGGTGCCAGTTTACCTATTTTTATTTTTATGTCTGCCATTGCCACTGTGGATAACAAGGTCTGTTCCACTGCAGAAGTGGAGAGGCAACTAAGAATGCTGAAACAGGTCCAACAACCTGTTGGGAAACTGGGCTGCAGCAAAAGAGAGTCACTGACTCTTAGTCACACTCTGTCAGAAACTGAGAGGTCTGAGTAGAGAAAGAGGATATAGTAAAGATAGAAGTATGAAAACTAAAACAGTGAAATAGTGTCCTTACTGTGACAGGGGACTGCTAGTGCAAAAGGGGAAAGTAGGAGCAGCAGCATTTTCAGCTTATCTGAAAGACACCCAAAAAAGCTGATGTCTTTGACATGATGTTCTGAATTGTTTTCAGGATCTAAACTAAGAGCCTGCATTAATTACAAAAATTTCACCTGCTATCCAACTGCATGTTTAAGAAACTCTAGTTCAAAGTTTGATCTTTACCTGGCCTGTTAGATGACCTCAAATAATGTCACCATAAAAGATGAGTCCAGCACTGGAGGAGGATGGCACGAAGGGGAGACTCAGTGTAGACCCAGGTCCTCGGCAGGTGGGAGAGGTCCCTGGTCCGAGGCAGGGCTGGCACACAGGAGTGTGCTTGGCAGAACCAGCACCCACGTGGGAGCTCAGCCTTTGGCCCACTGAGGGCAGTGAAAAGGGGATAAGCTCTGATGAATCAGAGCTTGGCATCACCACATGAGGTGTCCCTGCAAAGGTGACAGTGACAAAAGCCCTGTGAGGTGGCTCTGAACGGAGTCTGATGAATATGAAAGGGCCTTAGAGGTACAACTAGGGCAAGGGCAGCACTAATATGAGGCTGAATCAATTAACAAGCAAAACGTTATGAATTTTCTCAGACAATTCTCATCTCAAAAAAGGAGGAGCCCCCCCTACTCAAGAGTTGCTGACAAAGTTGTGACTGGCATCATTTCTCTGCTGAGAGTTGGAAGAACATAAAACCCACCAGCTGCAAAAGAGTGATTGTCCAGCTGGGAGATGCCACAGGAGCTGCAAGAGTAGCCTGCAAGTAGATACATTTCAAGGCCTGAAACTGTGCTTATGTGAGGATGCTGTGCAGACAAGTTTTTGCTGGAAATGCAGAGTACCCTTAAATCCCCCTGTGGACATCTCATAGTCAGTATTTGAAAGTGGAGCAAAACATTAGGCTGGACTAAATAAGGCTCTATTTTTCTTCAGCTTGGAATTCTGCACAGAGCTATTGTTCTAGAACTGATTCTATTCTGAGTAAAACACGACTTAGGATAGAGGTGGCTTAATCAAATCTTAGTTTGTTCTAGTTCAGTAGTGCATGCCCAGGAAAATAAACCAAACTACAAAGCAATAAAAAAACCCCTAATATCATGTACAAAGAGAGTATCATTAGATGAAAAGATGAGAATCAAAATTCTAAGTCCAAGGTGGATAGCAAAGACAGAGTTTTTCACTCATTAATTAGGGGTATGCACTGCATTGTAGTGCTATTTTTTAAGCTATTCATATACTATATACTATCTGAAAAGTAAATATAATACTTTTCTTTCAAAGCTAGCTTTATAAGCAAAAACAGGTAATTTCTTAAGGAAGATTTTTTCGGTATTTTGTCCCTGTTCCTTGCTATGGTGTAGAAGATCACTGCATTTTTCTCTCTTTTTTTAAAAAAAAAATTCTTTTATCTTTCATTTTATTCTTGTATTGTTCTTGCCCTTTTCTGAACATAAATCTCTAGGTCAGTAAAGAGATCCTTGACCCTCCACCAATCATTAGCATTTTGAGACAAATTCAAGTGAGTGACCTAAGGTTTAAAAGCACTGTAGCCTGCTACGGGCCTACCAGGAGAGTTTGCCCTAGAGTTAAGTGTCATTTAGCAAAGAGTTCCTCTGCTTTGCAATCTTCTACATTTAATGTTTAAAAAGGAAATAATCAAAAAATAATTAATGCCCATTCATATTGATATCATGTATTTGTAGGCTTCTGTTCACTCTAGGTATGAATATAACAAAATTCATTCTTTTTTAATCCTTCATGGTTCAATGCCTGATAGTTCATACAACAATGGAAACTATCTTCCAAGCAGCACCCATCTTTTTAATAATTCAAGATATTAAATAAATAAAATAAAATATATACCTGCTGCCTCACTTCCTTAAACTCCCTCCTCCCCCTCATACACATTTCATGATAAAAGCCATAGCTTAAGAGACACTGATAAGTTTTCACCACAGAAAGGGAAGTTTCAACTTTGCTTTTCTAACTTACTCTTTCCCTACAAGAGAAGACAACTTCCAGTTGCCATCACTATGTGTGGTATGGTAGTTTAAGCTAGCCATGTTGCATGATAAAGTGCATGTATTTATACTGTCTGTGCTTTTAAACAATTATAACATTTAAATCCCTTCAAATAGAATGAAGTTCAGCAGAGTGTTTTTTGAATTGCAATAATTTGTACTTTTTATTAAATAAAGATCTGTACTTCCCGTATTTCTATAGTTTTATTTTCTTTAAATTTTCGATTTCAATTTTTCAGTCTCTCTATGAATTTCAGACCTGGGTGTTGAGCACAGCAAAGTTAGAAATTTGATTGCTACATCCATGATGTTCTGTTATGGTGTCACAAAAGTGTTGTGTTTGCTCACAATGTCCCCACAAAGCATAGTTAGAAACAGAAAACCGCTTTTTGCTGTTTTAGAGGCAGAACACTGACCCCTGGGGACCAAACCCACACCCTCAAGAGCTGCTTAAGGATCTTCATACCATCAAGCTGATTGCCATGTTGTGTGGCCACTCTGAGCATCTGACCTGACAGAGCTGTTCAGTGCCACAGACGGCGTCTTTAGTGCAGAAACGATCATGAATATGAACATCTCATGCTCTAGGCACTAAGCATGAAAACATCTTGCCATTTCAATTTTTAATATCTATTTTGAATGTTGTTTTTCAATCAGCATATATTTGAATAATCAAACATATTTATTTTTATCAAGAGGGAGTCTGAAATGTGAGAATTCACTGCTCTGTACTTTTCCCCCAAGCAATCTGTGGAAAGGCAGTAGCTGTATTTCACAGATAACACGTCCATTAGCAACTCACTCTGCTTCTTCTGACCGGTGGGATTATGTCACACATGGTTTTGATATCAGAATTGAAAGTAGCAGGTATCCCCTTTAATTCATTTTTCACTTGCTATTTCAGACTTGTTAGATTTGTTTAGATAATAGATTTTGCAACAACAATTTTGATAATTGAAGAACGGTTATTAAGAGAACCCCAGACAAACAAACAACAATGTAGGCAGAAGTCAGACCTGGTGTGAATGCGAGTAGGGGGAAGGCTGCAGAAATTCAGATGACAAACTTCCTTGCATACAGCCTCTTCCAGCCTGAGGGCTGTCAGAGTGCACCCACTTACAGGGGAAGCATTACTCAGCTACTACACTGTGATGTGGATCATTTCAGTGGCATAAATGGGTTCAGTTGGTCAAAATTCTAACATGACCTTATTCCATGATATCCCAAGGTTTGAAGTTCTGAGCAAAGAAATATAAGTTTGCTGATTTCTGTGGCAAACCACCCCTGTTAGTGATTGTTTTAGCCTGTTACATAAGACCATGCTAGTTTTTTTTCAGCTGGTATTGAAGATAACAGCTCCTTTGGAGAGATGACAAAATGAAACGTCCACAAAGAGGAGCAACCAACACTGGCAGAAGCAGAAGCTCATGTCTCTGGAACTGTTGCTGCTTTGGAGACCATAGGTCAGGAAGAAAGGCCTCCTCATTGCCTTGTCTGTCCCTCCAGATACCGTGAATAACTTCTAGTCTTAAACTGAAGCTGCTCTTCTTGATAACCGGTTCACAGCACCATGGGTAAGAGTCACAGATAACAGCAAACTGCTGTACTTTTAGCACTGATACCAATTTGTATAGTCCTCAGAGCAATGGATGAATAAATCTCACTTTTTTCTTGACTAATTTCAGACATGCAATTTTTAGTTTTCAGACTTCGCTCTCTTTGAAGGGTTTTGTTTTGTCCAGCTATTTATATAATGCACACAATGAGATTCGTAACTCCTGCTTGAAGACTTAGAGAAAACTTCTGGGGGTTTTGAGAAACCTTGTACTTCCTGTTCCTCGAGCTACTGAACATCAAAATTAATGGAAACAAAAAATGAAGAAAAGGCCAGGGGAGGGGAAAAAAAGGTATTTCAGAAAGGGACTATGTAGTGTAACAAGGTAATACAGCATTACAGCTTATATCTCTGGGGTGTTCCTGTGAGCAGCATTCTGGATGAACTTTTCAAGGATTACTTAATCTAAGACATGCCTGTAGTCTTTGAAGTAGGGATCAAACCTCTGTGTGCCTTTTGAGCCCCCCGCAAGGGCCCTTCAACCAGCAGGAAGGGGAGTTATGGAGCCTCTTGTGTAACTTACACTCTCATATGCACCCTCGCCCTCTCACTCAACAAATTTGCCTTCTGGGCTGCTTTAAAGCCCCCACAAAATTCCTTGGTGATGCAAAGATGAAGCCTGCAAAACCTCTGCTCAAGTCTTGCCAGCAGCATGCCCATGTCTCTGTGGATTTGCACCACGCAGCATCATTAGCACTTGGACTGCGAGGTGCTGGGGCTAAGGACTCTGTCAGTGACGAGTTTTGTCAATTGCTGTGTGCAGCTACAGCCTTTGAATGAATCATGATGCAGCATCAGACTGCCATGTGGCACCACCGGCCTGCTGTGTCAGGCAAAACATTGGATATCACAAAACGAATTAAATCAGAGTGAAAAAAGGCCTCGGCATATTTAAAGAGAAGAATGGTTTTACCTCTGCTGGAGAAGGAGACCAAAAAAAAAAAAGAAAAAAGAAAAGAAATAAAAAATTGATTGCTCAAGTGTGCACATATTATAAAGCTGTCATTTACAGGAATGAGGCAAAAATAAACTCACTTGTTACTACTGACATAGTCTAATAACCTGCATTGCTTGATGTAGAATCTGCCCAGAGCTAATGACTTCAGGTCTTGCTGACTCTGTATGGCTCAGTTCCCAGTGTCCTACTGAGCACATGAGGAAAATAGCCAGGTTTTGTACAAACACAAATGTTTGCTTGAGTTGAGCCCAGGACCAATAGAGTCTAACATCATCTTGGGAAAGGAAGTTTTGTTGCCAAGTAAAAATTTAATCTGGAAGCTGAGAGTCAGTAAGAAATAGAGTTGTTTCCTCAGACAATCCTCCTCTGCTATGAAAATCAAATCCGAGGTAAGAGGAGCAGATTGAAAAAAATTGTGCTATGATGATATCTAAATACCTCCTAAAAAAGATTTATGATTTTAGTCTAGTCCTGAAGGGAATTCGCAGAACCGCAGGACCACTGGCACTGATGTGGGGATTGCAGACAGCACAAATTAGGCTCTAAATAATGGATCAAAAAGAGGAGCCTCAAAAGCTACTTTTTATTGCTCTTTGGGGAATAGCACAGACTATTATAAAATACTGCAGGTTGTGAAGCTCCAATAGAATTGTGTAGTTTAAAGGAAAAAAGCCTCAAGGAAGATGGGGAAAGCTCAGTGGCAGTGAGCTGGTGGAGCTACATCTCTGTGCAGTAGAAGACCGTAGCACACAGGGCAGGGATGTTGGGGGCACTGCAAACGGCCACATCCCAGCCCTGGGCAGTGCTCAGCTTCCTGTCCCTGAACTGTGTGCAGTGCAATGCAACCTTGCAGTGCCTGGGTGATTCAGCTGCTTCCTGTCCATCCTACACTCTTAAAATGAAACAAAGGTGTCTATACATCCTGGTGAAGAAGAGGAGTTGTGACTGATGGTATTCAGGTATATCCAGTGGGCTGCTGATACCATGTTTTATCTGAGCATGCTTGTACCAGGAACCATTTCTGCTCCTTGTGTCAAAAGGGGCAGGTGTCACCGGCATAAAGCAGCCTTCGTTAATCCAGATCTTACAAAAAGCAAGACAGACCTGTCCTCAATTAAAGCTCTATAGCATGGTTATTTATGGCTCTTTGGGGTTTTTTCCAAGCAGTCTTTTGTTGGAAAAAAAAAGCAAGAAAAATACAAAATCAATTATGGTCACAGAAAAATTAAATAAGAGTTGTATATGAATAAATACCAGATAAAATATAAATTGAAATACAGGAGAGAACAGTAGATTATTTAATCTGAAACTTAAAGAGGCCAATAGCAGTGAATGCTCAGCTATCTCTGTGCAAACCAAGAGCTTGCTTGCCAGACTTAATCTCTGGTGACCAGCTCTTTGCAGCTACATGCAAGATTCAGTAAGAAAACAGATGGTACACTGGAGCTTTGCTTCGTGAAGAATAATAGATGAGTAGATAGAGCTTCTCAATCTCAGAGTGGCACACGGTGATCGGAATCCTAATCACAACCATGCTGTGATAAAAGGCTCTGGATGAAGAATGAATTAAGGTGGTTTGTTTGTTTTATCAATAAAAGTAATAGTGAGATATATTTCTTACAATTCTTTAAGCAGAAGACAACTTACAGGAGTGATACATACTGCTTATAAAGCAGTGTGAAGTGGGATAAATCACCCTGTCCATTTACTGCTTGTGCACTTGTCGCCTCTGTATTATCAGCAAGATTATTCCCTGCCTACTGTAAAAATGGATAAGAATATATAAAAAATACGCAGACCAAAATTCTCCTTCTGGCATCTCTTATCCCCTTACTGTGAAGGCTGGCACAGGTTAGAAAACAAATCATGTGCTTTATGTTGCACTGTTTTGTTATTAAGGTACAATCCTGCATTGTAGACTAACGCAGGATTCTGTCATGTAGAAGTATTTGAGCAAGATTTCCATATTTGAAAAATAATTTCATGTCAAGAAGGTAATAACAAGTGAAATAACATCAATATAACTTGAATATTAGGACAGCCAAAAAGTAATGATATTGCAGCCTAAGGCATTAGAAGGAAATAGCTTAAATTATTCAGCAAGTAAACTGATGTCATGTGGTCAATGCGCTGCATGTTTCACATATCTCAATTAGAATTAATGTAATAATAAAGATTGATTATTAAGTAATAAACAGTGGCCAAACAAATTACTGTAAACATAAGTCAAATCTGCTAGGACAGCATATCTCTCTCTCCTTCCAGTTTGCAGAACAGCCTTTGAGGCAAACCAGAACTGAACAAGCAATTTTTCATAAATGTTTTCCGACTTCTCTGTCTATCTTGGAAATATAGATCAAGCTGTCTCTGAAGAAGTCACTGAAAAATTTGTGAACATTGTTTTCTCAGTGTATTACTGTCCAAGATGCAATAACAACAGAAAAAAAATTTCTTTGGGCTTACGTGTATGAGACTGCACCACAGTGCCTGTGCTGGTTGTAATGAAATGTGACAAACTAGGGAGGTCAGATGTTTTTGTATTGCAGCACCAAATTTGTTTGGTAAAACCAAACTCATTTATGAACTTCTAGGTTTTTTACTAAAAGTAAAGAATGATTTATGCCCCTCACAAATGTTCATTTAACCAGACAAACTGCAAGGCCTCACAGCATTCATGCAATGCCATTCCTGCCTTGTCTTTCAGAGGGTGTCAGCTGGTACAAAGCTGAGCCACAACACAGTCAGTGGCAGAGAATCTGTCCTACCATCTTCCTTTGAAGTCACTGTAAATAGAGCCTTTTCCTCCTCAGTACAAACTGGTCTTCCCCACAGACACAAAACTGAAGCTGAATATTGGATTCCACAAGCTAACACTGAAAGGATTTATTAGCTAAAACAAAATTTTTCATCCCACAACTTTCAGTCTGTGGGATGGGACTCAATCTTGTTTTATATGCAAACACTGACAGAAAACCTATAAAACACCCGTGTAAGCCCTTTCAAGACCTTCTTGTTTGTTTTCACCCCTTCTGAATGTGTAATTCCCATCAAACAGAACTTCTGGCATGGTGCTGTTGTTGACCTGTCCTCAAATGTTGCTCTTTCATTGATTCATTTGGTGTAAGCCTTCAGAATGCATGAAGTTATAAGTCCATTGTTTTAAAGGGGTTTATTGCTAAGAAACAGCCAAGGGAATGGAAACAGGAGAACTTCCCCCTTAGGGTGGACAGCACTTCTGTGATGAGACTGGTCTATCTTGCTTGTGTGGATCAAAAGACATTGAAATACAGCTTATCTGGCCAAAACTTTTTCTTTTTTTTTTTCCCATTAATATTTGGCATTGGATCACACAAATAATTTAAAGTATTCAAGACCTATTACAAAACTAACGATGGAATACGTAATTGAATACAGGATAAATATACTTGTTCAAGACTTAAAGTAGAATAAAGAGTACATTCCTCACTTTAGGATGTTAAAAGTGAAAAATTGGAGTCCTTTTTCCAGATTTACCTTACTGAAGATGTCTGCCCACATTGTAAGTTGCTCTTAAGAAACACGTAATGAGAGGGGAATCCCTTTGGCCTTTTCAACCAAAGCTTTCCTCTGAGGTTACAGTGAACCAGTCCTCTCAGAAGCCAAGGGTAAAGATGGCGAGCTTGAAAGACACTACCTGATGTTTCTAAATGCACAAACAACAAATAAAGAAACATGAGAGCTCTGCTTGATGCCCTGGCTACTTTACATTTCCTGACCAGTTTGCAGAGGACTTAACTGCAATACTGTGCTCCTGCGACACTTGTTCAAACACACGTTGCTCTCACCAAACCTCTCCTGTCTGTCCCTTGGCATACTGTGCAGTTCTACCCTCTATCAGATTTATATGCAATATACTCCTAGATCTTGAGATAAACTAACAGGCATCTGAAAGAGACCCCAAATGAAATATTCATGAACTGTCATAACATTCATTACCATTTTATGATTCTCTTTACTTGGTTGAACAACAACGCTTTCTAGCACCCTATTAAATCAGCTAGCAAACTTTATAAATCACCAGCTAAACTACATGAATCTGTCACTCCTTAATGTACTGTCTGGGCTCCAAAAATACTTGAGTACATGGCAAAGTCATACTACTTACAGGACTCTCTTTGCTGTCGTTCTCAACATTGATTTTTCTGGGCAAACTCTTACTGTGTCAGGAATTCACCATCTTTTTATGATTGACAGATATGAAAAACAGCTAAACTCTAACAGATATTTACTTTTGAAATTAAGAAAATCTATTTAGCTTATTTAGAAAAAAAATCCCCAAACAAATTTGTATGAATTTGACAATTAAAATGAAAACTTTTTGCTGAGTTACAGTGAATAGAATGGGGTTGTGCAGATCCAGCTAAAGCTCTGCAAGGCTCCTAATGCTGGACTGAAAGCTAACTCAGGCTGCTGGAAAATGATGTTAAATCCTAGTGAAGGAAAGTGGAAGTGACTGGAATTGCTGAGGACACAGATGACCTAAAGAAGAATCAGACCTGTCCATTTTCATTAACATTGTCACCTCTCATTTGAGGGCCTTCTGGGCAGACATCTTCTTGGCTGCCTCTACTGCACTTTTCCCACCTAACTCTATGGGATAACAATAGCTCTCATACCAACTTTTGTCAATGACTTGCAGCCCAGCATCAGCATGCTCCTTTTAACTGTTGTATTTATGGAGTCAACAATGCACACTACATCGTCTGCCTGGTTTCTTCCCGGTTACATTGGGTTTGCTAAGCCAGTTTCTCTCTGTGCTGCTTGCTAAAATCCAGAATCTCTAAGTATTTAGTCATGACAAATTTTAAACAGTTCTCTGATGTCTGAGTTGGCTCACATCAACCTGGTCGATAATGTAGCTGAGAAAAAACCCTGTAAGTTATTGAATAAAAAAACTCCCTGCATCTAAACCAAAATAAAACTATCAAATATTTCCTGAATTTATTTGCCATAAACACACCTGACACCTGCAATATTTTCAGCAGTATCTGTTCTGTTGGTAGCGTTCTACAAGGTCAAAGTTGCAATAAATTTTTTGTTCTGAAACTGAAATTTTCTTTATCTGAACATTTCCCCCCTTTTCTACTATGCACTGGGTCTTACTGATTCACGTGACTTTTGCCCCTGAAGCTATGTGGAAGCTTAAGCAAAATTTGAAGCTAATTCCTTTCCCATAAAGAGCTGGTAGATAAGCTAGATATTATTTACACACGAGGTTAGCCTTCTGATGCCAGCCATCTATTCCTGTGCTGAAGTTAAGCACTAGTTTAAAAGCTTTATCAGGTTAGAGGAACAGAGCAGGTTCAGGGCCCCTGACATCAGCAGGAGCCACTTACAGACACAAAATAACCTTTAGATTAGGCCAAGAATATTTGTAACATTTATGAGAACATTTGACATGTCTATATATGTATCCATTTAAAAAATTATGGGAAAGGCAGAAAATTTCAGAATAGACTGTAAAATTTTGGTGGATTTATTCGAAGCTTTTAATTTTTAGTGGAGAAATATTGTGGTAAGTGATATGAAGTATGATTTTGAATTTCAAGGTCAGAACAGAAAAAGCACCACAGAGAAAAGTATTATTTTGGATATGTTGACATACTAACTTTTTTGTTTAAAAATATGAAATTAAATATTTGCATTAGCACTTTTTTTTTTTTTTTTTTACTTCTTTCTTGCCAGTAACACATAGCAGATCAGAGAGTTGGTTTAGAGCTGGGTCTGAACAATCTGCAAGAAACTCCAGACTTCATTTAATAAAAAGCAGCCAAGTCCAGTCTGGTATTGTAGTTTTGGCTTCATTGAGTGGAATGACAACACTCTCATTATCTTAAATAGGGGCATATTTTATTTTTGGTGATGATGTGCTATCACAAAGAATTCTAACACATTTCTTAATTTTTATAAACACTTCTCTGTAGAGCACATTTCCAAAAGGTGAGTGTGCAAGGGTGAAAGAGCTTTCCCTGGCTTCTTTTGAAGAAGCCTGTAGTTTATGTTGGAAGTGTAGTAAGTAACAAGAAACCCGTACCTACTGCAACTGCAGTCTAGATGTTTGGCTCTTTAACTTGGGAGGAGCACTTGCTTTGCAGATACCTTTCCAAATGTGATTTATTGTACCTTATTGACACAGAATTGAGTTTTGTTGATGTTAGCAGAGCAATATGGCAAAGAAAATATACTAAAAAAGCATCACAAAATGAAAGTAATTGGAAATTTTTCACTGGAAGGTTTTTCCAAAGGAGAATTGCTTTTGATGAATCAATCATTTCTACAGATAAGCTTTTTCCTCAAAAGATTTCAGGTTATGAACTCTTAATTTTTAAGATGTTTATCTAATAAAACAAACAAACACACACACACGCCCCCCAACCCCCTTTTCTTTCATGAAACTTCATTTTTCTGCTCCTACATCTACTGTATTGCACTAACTTCAAACTTGGTAGGGCATTACACAAGTGGTGTCCTCTGCAGCTATTTGACAGAAGACAGCAATTTTGTTGCACTTCCTGTGTAAGGAACATAAAACTCAACATTAAAATTAATGACTGAAGTTTGTTGTTTTAACTAAACTCGAAGAGCACTGCTTTTCAGTTCAAGATATTTTTTGTGAACATTCTAACTTATTATCGAAGTTCTGGATGTGACAGATTTATAGACTGTCAAACCTTCCAAATGAGATACTCCATTATGGGTCAAAAGTGGATTTGGAGTTAATTGTCACATCTCATAAGCTCCAGTTGAAATTTAATGCAATGATATCAAAATTCTGTGATGCACAATACAATATCTCATAGTTGTAGCAAAATTATTCTGGTTTCCAAATAACTGCCATTTTGCTTTAGGCATTTAATTGCTTCATAACAATTTAATTTTGCTTCCTGAAGCAATGACCATATTTGCTAAGGAATCACCTTTTCAACTCTGGATTGCAAAAAACCCCAAATGCAATGAACAACAATTTAAAGATTGGCTTGGGCGTTTCCACCAGACGTGACAATGGCTTGGAAACTCCTTTTGTTAAGGATGGAACATCTCAGTGACAGTATCTCACACCAATTTGTATTGTTAAAATGACATATTCATATTCTTGCTAGAGAAGGTGAGATTCAGTTGCTCAGTTGTGTTTGTCTAGCGACATTTGAGATATCCTAGGGTAACAGTGACCTCTCTGCAGGGCTGGCAATGGGATACAGTACACTGAAGACATCCAAGCTGCTCTGACGCAGCTGGCAAAGGCTAGACAGGACACCTCACTCGTCTAAAATGGCATTTGGTGCCTGCTTTTTGGGTATCTGGATTGTTTCTATAAAATATGTAACATTATATAATTAATCCCACCAGACCCTGGGTAGCTGGATGAACATTTTCTGCTGAATTAGGAGAGAAGGAGCTATGAAATCCATGTTTTGCTTCTGGTAGACATATCTTGACAGAGACAGGTTACTTATGGACCTTGCCCAGATACCTACTAAGATAATGCCATGCTTGCAGAATAATGAAAATAAACAGAGTGCCTTGCTTGGGTAAAATCACAGGTGGAAAAGCACATGAAACCCACAGGACTGCATACCACGTCTGAAGTAACTATATTCCTTAATCCTGCAAAGCTCTATCAGGGAAATTTGTCTGTCTGCTTAACCCTTAGGAGAAAAGATGTGTTTTTCCCATCTGAATTTAGTTACCTAATTTACCAGGAAATCTAGTTTCCCCTGAGACCCTTTTCCTGTCAGTGGAGGCAGGTGCTCTGAATACCCTTCTGAAAGAGCCCAAGTCAAGCTTTACTCAATTGCTCTCTGGAAAGCTTATGGTTAGGGACGAGATCTCAAGGTCAGATAATCTAATATCATTTTTGAGGATCAAGCAACAAAAACTCCAAGGTTTTTTTTGACTACAAAGTCTGCTTTGGTTCCCTAGCTACTTTATTACCCACTGCACCGTTCATCTCCTATGAGAAAAGCTATTTCATAGAAGTGAACATTCTTTCACATGAGATCAGGGAGACTGCCTTACATCAGACTTCTACAGGAGTAGAAAAAAACATAGTGGTTTAGACTGCTTTCAGTTATATCAGCTTGGATTTTGAGTCACCAGTAGATATAATGAAATTACACAACACATGCAGTAGGATAATTTGCCTTAATTACAGTTCTCAGAGATAATCAGATGAAGAATTACTTGAAATATAGTAGTATAATCAATAGACAATGAGTAGAAAACAATTAGATAACCTTTTAGAATACGCTTGCTCTAAAAAAAACAAACCAAACAAACCAAACCAAGTCCCCCTACCCCCACACACCCCTTGAAATTTATTTGAGAAGTTGTGGATTTATGGAATTCTGGCTTAAGAATGTGATCAGCATTTTTTATATAGACACTCTAGAACTCAGAAATATGACAGATATGCATCACAACTGTGTCTAGATGGAAAAGTGGGAGAAAGATAATTTTGCAAGAAGAAAATAATTAATTCTTCCTTGATCATTGTCTGACAAAAAAATATATCACTTAATAAAATGAACTGTAAATAAAGAGCAGTAGATAATCTCCAACGCTGAGCTTTGTCCAATTAGAAGTTTGGCTTACATGGGCAAGATGGAGCAGCATAAGGCCAGCTGAACCTCGTGAGACATTTCTACTGCTCTTTTTGGGCATGGTCACAGATCAGCCTGAAATTTAAACTCACAGCACTGGTTTCTACTGCTTGTTTTGCCTGCTAGAATTTGGTACTGCATAAAGGGGAGTTCTCCTGGCTCTAGGCACATCTTCCCTGACTTTTAGCATGATCCAATATCCAGATAAAAGGAAACCTGGGAAAAGAGAGAAAGGAAGAAGGGAAGGCTGTAAAAAGAGGTGGTCTAAATCCAGACAGCATGTTCTCAATGGCTTCCTTAGTGTTTGTGATCACTTCAGTACCAGCCATGAGTACAATTAGACCTTCAGCAAGACTGAGACTCTGGCCCACAGTTTGATCTGCTTTGCTCAGCAAATCTCTGTTCAGACTTTCAGCACAGCAGACGTCTAGCTTCAGCTTCAGACACCTGAACACCTTCCAAATCACCAACATCTGAGAACAATTTCCCTGAAACTTCCAAAAGGAAAGCTAATAAAATGGGAATCAGATTTATACAAACACTGGGCTGGTAAATGAAAGGGGTGCCATTCTTTGATCACCATAGTCATTACATTAATTAATACTCTTCAGAATCAATCTGGTCTGCACCAAAATCACTACATACTAGAAATATTTTTGTAGCATCATAGAATAGCTTGGGTTGGAAGGGACCTTAAAGATCATCTAGTTCCAGCCCTCCTGCCATGGGCAGGGAACCTTCCACGAGAGCAGCTTGCTCAAAGATGCCCCATCTGAGCCTTGAACACTTTCAGGGATGGGACATCCACAGATTCCCTGGGCAAACCGTTCCAATGCCTCACCACCCTCACAGTGAAGAATTTCTTGCAAGTATCTAATCTAAACCTATACTCTTTCAGAGTGAAGTCATTATCCCTTGTCCTGTCCCTACAACCCCTTGTAAATGTCCCTCTCCAGCTCTCTTGTAGGTTTCTTTATAGACTGGAATGTGCTCTAAGGTTTCCCTAGAGCCTTCTCTTCTCCAGGAGGAACAATTGTCAAGCTCTTTGTATCACAAAGTGATGCGAAATAATTTGCCATAATCTGTACACAAGTAAACGTCAAGGGAATGGAAACATGACTCTCATTTTGTTCTGGGTGACCAGACTTTAATCCTTAGCTTGGTGATTTTGGTAATTTCAAAAACTTGGGCAGTAATAAAGTTCTTGTACATTAACTGGCTAAAACTAGTCTCCAGATACACGCAGCAAAGGAGATGAATCCCATGAGATGTTGAATATTCTGGATTCAACTCAACAGAATATTTAAGCACATATTATTTCACTTCAAGCATAGGAGAAAATCCTTTATTTAAGTTATAATTCTCTCTACTTAAAAGAACTAAATTCTGTTTTCCTAAATTCACAAGCAATATAGCCAGTGAACAAAACAACTCAGATGTTATGTGCTGCAAGTCAAGCTATAAAGAGCAAACAGCAACCATAAGACTTTGCTCTGGAAAGCCTGTTTCCATTTAGCTTACAACCTCTCCGCTTTGCAACCGTCATCTTATATCCATGTTTTCTCTATCAGAGAGTTAATTCCTAAAATATAGTACACAGCATTATTAATTTCCTGAACAGATCTCCTCCTTGAATGAGGCAGATGTTCTTCAGTTCCATACTGGCTGTCACCTTCAATTATTGTGGAGCCAGCTGAATTCTCCCTACAATCATGGCTGTCACGCTAGCTGGCTTGGAGGGAGCAGGCCTGGTCTGTTAGATGACACACATATGCCTGCATTATTCCACACTTTCTTAAGGATCCAAAATAAGTTCTCCTGTAAAAAACCCTTTAAACCAAAACCTGTGGAATTATTGCAGAGCAGTTAGTTTTGCTGAGCAAAGTTGTGGGATAAATACCAACATCAGCACTTTGAAAATTTCAATACATGTTGAAGTCCTAATGAAAAGAATAGGTTTAAGTGTTGCCCCTCATCATAAGAGCTCAAGGACACAGGATTTATTAGCCTAGGCACAGCAACATTTTAATGCCATTAGCTGAACTGAAGCAGGTTTTAGTTCTAGTGGCTGAGGTTAAACTGATGCGTCACCACCTGTACCATTCCTGAGCAGGATATTACCGGTAAATTTGAAAAAGGTGGCTCAGATATTTTTAGTGCTGTGTTCCATTTTTCAGATTAGTAAGATAATTCCTATGTTGCAGACTGTTGGTGTCCTTCCTGTTCTTGTTTGCAAAAACTTTAATGAGCAATTAAAAAGAAAAAAAAAAGAACGAGAGAAAAAATCCACACCACAATGAAATATTGGCTTGTCAAGCACAAAGATATCTGGCACCTGACTGATACACTAGAATTTGGAAAGCTTCAGGGCCCTGTGAATACCATGTCTATTTGGGGTCCAGCAGAGGACGGAAGGGTACAACATTCATAGACAAGTTTTAGTCTTTTCATAACCTAATGAATGTACATGAGCCTGCTAAAGAGATGAGGGTTTTTGGTTTGTTGTTTGGGTTTTTTTTTCCCCATGAAATGCATTCCAGAATACATATTGGGTTTTATGCTTTTGCCTCCAGTTGTTGAATGCTGTTCCGTGACTTTGGGTAAAAAATTAAAAGAGACAGGCTCCAATAATCTGTATTTAAAGAGTTGAATTAGATATGTTCTCAAAACTACACATTCTAGCAATAGCTTTTTCATTGCTTCCAGCCTATACAAGCACAAGTTTGTTCAGTTAGCTTCTGGCTATGATCCAGTCAAATGGTTAGATGCTTGAATGAACTCAGAGAAATATTTTTACAGTGTGAAGAATTTTGATTCTTGGCTACAATATTTATCTTAAATTGCTTAGTCATGTGAGAGTATAATTTCACTAGCTAGCAGATATCCCATTGAAATTTCTCTTGCAATGTGCTTTAGCTCACCAGCTGTGACCCTTGTGTAAGGTCATCTACACAGCTGTTTAAATAAAAATATACACCATGATAACTCACAGTGTGCTCCAGTCATGCAGAAATGTGGGTGAGCAGCTTATTGATTTTAGTGTCTGACATGACCTGCTCATAATTAGGAAATCAATAACCTGGATTCTTCCTCTCTTTTCCACCACCCACCTTTTCCCCAAATTTCAAAAATATCTCTGCATTCAAACAGTGCTGATGTTGGATTCCCATCCCAATTCTGCAACACAAGCATTTCTGTAACAGTTAAATAATTTCCCACACTTTACTTTGGTCCAAAGGTCTGGATGGTGTTTGTGGAAGGAATTTATTAAATAGTACAAAATAATGTTCAGAAGAGATCTTAAAATATGGCAAGGAATTAGAAGATTCTGACTACTAATAAAATCACAACTACATTAGAAGAAAATCCTCAGCTGATGATGATGGTCAAAACATTGATGCCTCATCATTTGTCCCAGTTGACAAAATAGCTACAGAGCGTGATCTTCTCCCAGTGTTACCACGTGGCAGGGAGGCCCTAGTCCTTTGCAAGGTGCTATCTTTTAACTTTAGCACCCTTATGCCCAGTTGGTACTCCCCAGTTAGCTCCTTGTTAGGTACTACTGGTCTTTCAGTAGATTTACAGAATGTTACAGGCCTTGAAAACATTGGAGGTTATTGCTCAAGAGCAGAACAGGGCATGCAGTCAAACTAATGGAAGAGATCAAATATTTAAATAACACATGTAAAAGACCTCAGGCATCTTACATGGCATCTCAGAAAAGAGTCAATTATGGGGCACAGGAAGAATCTAATAATAACCAAAGTAGGCCATATGCAAACACTGTCATCCTGGCAAAAATTTGAAAGAAGCTATACAAATAGCAGTGAAGGAAGACAAATATGCACACTCAGAGCATGCATACCCCAGAGTACCCTTTCTGAATCACCTTATGAGAATATGATCTGCCAAGCTGGGGGAATCCAAATTCAGATGTAGCTACATTTCAGCTGAAAAGCCTGCCAAAGCCAAGCTACTGTGCACTCCCAAACTGTCAGAAACACGCTCAGAAAAAAATCACAGCGAGTACTTTTGTACTTGCCCAATTCTTTATACTGGCTAAGAAAGGAACAATGCACAATGCTGCATCATTTTCACTTGGCTTAAAATGCAGAGGCAGCATGTAAAACCAGCAGGAATGATAATCAGGAGAGAATAATGCCGCAGGAAGCCCAAAGCAAGGACCCAAGTTTCAGCAAGTATTTGAAAATACACAATTTGCTTTCTTGCAGCTTCACAAACTGAGGGTTTTGCATGCATATTAAGGTGCTGACAAAACAGCAATGTATTCCAAGACAAAGCACAAGCGTAAGAACCCTCAGAGAGACATATTAGGAGTTATTCAGTGAATGTTGAAAAATAAGGTTGTCAAAAGGATTATTTTCAGTGTAAGCTTTTTAAAAATAAACATACATTTTAATAAACAGCATTCTCAGAAAGAATTTAGTTCTAGTACAACAGGTGTAAAGGTTCCCCCTTCATTTATAGTGCTATTCCCTAGCCTACAGTCTTTTAAGCACTGTATAAATTACCACATTGGTGTAAGAGGATATACATTTGCTTTCATGAAAAATGTCAACATATTAAACTGCAGCAATGCATTGGTACCGTTTGAGGCTTTTGTGATGAAAAATCAGTGACTCCAGCAATTTTCTTTCATAGACTCAGTTGTATTCAGTGTAAGACTCCCCCAGACTCGAGCTTTTGGGATAGGTGTGGGTTTACATCTTAACTGGCTTTCACTACCATGTTCTTGCTTTCAGCCTGCAGTGCCTGGGCTGGGTTTTGGAGGGCTCTGGCACACGTTCAGGCAGTGATGCTCTCTCATCCTCTCCAGGGGAAATTCCAGGGCTTAAACACACCATTTCCCAGAACTCTAAGGTTTATGTGCTGAGGGTTTGTAATTTAACACATAACATGCACACATTGTCCTTCACAAAGGTTTCCATGATTTTTCTGAGAAACTTAAATATGCTTGTGGAATCAGTGTTGTAAATTTGATCAATTCAGTGATATAATTTAGGATATGAGGCTACTCACAGCATATTTGAAGCACAGCTAAGGGGGAAATAAGTGAGTGGAAATGAGATGCCATTTTGGGAGCAGGAAAGGGATGTGAGAATTTAAAGTGGGGGAAAAAAGCATACAGAGTCATAGCTTCTCTCCTCTCAACCCAGACAAAACCCCAGAAAATATTCCCCCATTTTTTCCTTTGTATTTATCTTCAGAGTCCACAGAGCAATAGAGAATATTTCTCTTTTTTACCAGAGTCTCTTTACTTGCCCCAGATTTATTTCCTCTGATCTTCACGTCAGCAACACTGTGGCTGGTCTTCATGATCCTACTGCAAAGAACCCCTTCCCTTCTCCTCCCCACATCTTCCTACAGTTAAGAGAATTAACTTGGTCTATCAGAAGTTGTTAGCATTTAAAAATAAAAAGAAATCTCTTCATTTATGGGTTTATCAGTTATGCGTACCTGCAAAACTGCAGAAACATTTATCTCCCTCTGCTTCTGCCCCTAAGTGCTATTCCACAACTAAAAATACAAAGTTTATTTATTCTAGACTGGAAAACAGCTCTGCATCACAGCCATACTATGAATGAGGTATTAAATGCTACAGCAATCTGATTAAATTGTACTGTAGAAACCTTAAACCATGCTATATTCTAATAGCAGAACTAGGTTTGCTTTTTTCTTTTTTAAAATGAACCCTGGAAATACTCGATTTCCTACTTCTGTAGAGTAAAAAAAACCTTGCCATAGACAAAATAAGTCCTAATCCGATTGCAGGGAACTCTTCAAAGTATAGCATACCACAGACCCTCCCTCCCATCCCACCACCTCCTCACACTGATATTTGACTGCGGCTTTTCAGCATGTGCAAACATTCTGTTTCAAATGTGCTTCTCATCTTTCAGTGAAAACCGTGCCTAGGCCAGATGCTTTGGTTGTCTTTTGCATTTATTTAATTGGTTGTCATTTAACATGAAACACATGATGACAAAAGCAAATCTACTCCCTCTGCAATAATTTCTTTTGAGACACAAATGCCCATGCCTCATCCTGGCTGGTCCTAGAACAAGCAGAGACTAGAAAGAACTGTTTGTTCCCTGGACAAAATTTATAGGGGGGATGTAAATTTGCATTCACTACCATTAACTAGATCAAGCTAATTAGCAATTAACTCAATTTTAAAAGGAAACAAATGTTTAGTCTAAATAAATCCTGGTCTGTGTATGTGTGTGCTTAAGAAACTGGAGTTAACTTCTATGAGTGCATTTCATCAGGTAGAAGGAAAGTGAAGACTTATCACTAAGAGAATTAAACTCAAATAGAACAAAAGAGCATCTCAGAAGTGCCAGGTGCTGTATTTCTCACTTTGAGGGTGTCTGTCTTTGCACTGTTTTAACATACTTTCAAACAAAGGATCAGTGGCACTTGAGGTCCTACAGAAGCAGTGAGTTTGGGAGGAGTGCTTTCAAGGAGGAAATTTTACCAAAGCTGAAACAAATGAGTATTTCTGTCAGCAGTAATGCCAGCTTATGCATCCCCTGTGCCCTTCGTAACTCCATACTCTTCTCTCTGGTGCTCTTACCACAGCTGGTGTGGCTGCATGGTGAACGAAGTCAGGGCAGTGATCCTATTCAGGAAAACTCCTTAAAGACAATAACTGCCATAGGCACTATTGTAAAGGAAGGACTTAGATGGAGAGAGTAGAATACACTATAAATGTATTTTTTTTCCCTAAAGATAGATCTGGGAAAGCCTTACCGTGAGGGAGGCTTCGTTCTGTGCCGTGGCTGTGCAGCCGCACGGGCAGGACCCGCACCCGGGGCGCTGGCGGGGGCTGTGCTGGCTGAGGAGCAGCGGCGGCGGCCAGGCAGCCGTCCGGCCGCGCCGAGGGCGCAGCTGTGCTCCCGCATCCCTCCTTCTGCCTTTCCCAGCTGAACTGCAGCGACTGAGCACCCAGCTGTCTGTCAACAGAAAGAGGGATTTTTTTTCTCCCAGTTGCATAAGGAAGCAGTCAGACCTTGCTGTTCTTGTAATTTGTCTCCAGCTCAGCTGACTAAGATGTACAAGCCAGGAAACCAACATCTTTCTTATCAATTTTCCAGTCACTTTTTATAGGTGCTGTAAACTACACGGAAGCTATCCCTTCTCAGTTCACTGCGGCTGTCAGACTGTAACAGAGCTCAGTCCATTTATGTAGCCAATTTCAAATATTTGCTACAGAAAAATGTTACCTCATAATATTTATTTAATATGTAGCAGCAGTAGATTAGACCATCCTACTACAGGATTATTAACAGTCCAGAGGATCCTTTAGTTGTTGCTGACACACAACAGCTGTATACTGCAGCAGTGTTACTTGAATGACTCTTTCATTAAAAGTTGCATTATATCAGATACTTGTTTCAATTTACATTACCACTGATGGTCTCTCCTCAGTCTTTACAGAGAATTCCAATTAACGTCAAAGAGGAGTAATCATACATTAAAGGAATGGAGAATGTATCCCTTAAAATTTAATGTGTACACGACATATTAACTATCATTTTACTTAACTTTTATACTAGAACATTAACTATAATTTGCAGAATAAGGATTTTCTGAGTTCCCTCCCCCCAAATAAAATGAGGCACTGCTGTTCATGATATTGTAGTCTTGCTGAGCTCAGAAATGGCACTGGAGCCTGTTGAGAAAATGATGCAGTGAATTCCCCAAACAACTTTAAAACAACTCTCAAAGCATCTCACACTAAATCCACACAAGGGATTGAACCTTCAAATTGAGATTAGCTGCCATGAAAGGTAATGGGATATAGTCTGAACCAACAAAATACTACACTAGTTAATGAACTGGTTTACTGGGAATTGAGGTGGAGGATTTGCTGTCTGTAAAGAAGGAGAAAGGCTGAGCAGAATAGAAGCAAGAATATTAACAGCCCAGTAAAAAACTTCATACAAGGTACAATTTTTTTTACTGTAATGGGATGAGCATGAGAAAATAGACAACAGCATAAGTAATATATAAGAGAATAGTGGCAATACAGCAGTAAAAGATGTGTAATTTTACTGAGACAGTTTATATGACACCTATTCAGTTGATGACAAAAAAAAAAAGTCAAAACAACCCGAAAAGCACCACTTTCCTGGAACATACTGAACTAAGGCCAAGTATAAGGTGAAAGTCCTTCAAAGTTTCACCTTCATATAACTGCTTGTTGCATCTTAGCTGCTTTGCTTTCCCTCCATTGAAGGCTTTGGCAATTTTCTTATAGACTCAGTGAATGACTGTGCAAAAATCTCAGCACTGAAAAAGGCAGCACCCAAGGCCATGCTCTCAACACCTACTCTGAGCAGTGTGAGCTGAATCAAAGCCTCAATAAGCTGGCACAGGTACAAAAGAGGCTGGGGATGAGATGCTACAGGAAAAAAGCAGCACTGAAAGGCAAAAATCTGTTAAAGAAACATTGATTTATACTAGGAAGAAACTAAACCAGAACACCTGCCCTTATCTGGCGGCTTCTCTTGTCTGCAGTTGGTCTTTAAACAAAACTTGTGCCCCCCTCAAGGGTACTTCTCGTACAAAATCAGCGATAGTGGGATGAATAGCAGCATCCAAGAGTTATTTTTAAGTGCTTGCTTGAACTCATCTAAATCTAGAACACCTTGAGCATTTAATTTTTTTCTGTGGTTTCCAAGTTAAAATGTTGTAAAAAGCATAGGCAGGAGCCTTCAAAGGCTGCATATGTAGGGAGAAAATACATTTTGGAGAGGACTGTGCTGGTTTCTAGAGTCCTTAAAAAAAGGTAACAAACCTTACCACTATTGCTTTTAGCAGCTTCAGCCAGACTGGGGTATTCAATGAAATCCTGTCCTTGTAGGAAGGACTCACTGGCCACTTCAGTTTTCTTAGATTTGGCACTAGGACACAGTGACCCAGTCAAGGACTATTACAGCTAGTGGAAAAAAAGAGAGATAGAAAGACAGACAGACAGAAAGAGAGATAAAAGAAAAAAAAATAAAGAAGGGTGTCTGCTAAAGCTGAAAGGGTGTATTAGCCTTGGTATATGAACAGTCAGTATACCATGAATACAGGTGTTATGTAAAAGCAAAAAAACCCACAGAAAACACTTGGAAACTAAGATGGGAAAAGAAGCATCAGGGAAACAATGGAGAAACATGATTCCTGTCTCAGAAGTTGAGTCAGCAGACCTGACTCAACACCAGTAAGGTGCCCTTTCTAGAGCATGTGCTCCACCTCCACCACATGGTCAGTCTGATACAAACAGGCAGTGGACCTGTGTGTATCATAAAGAGAGCTCCATTATCTACACCCATGGGAAACATCTGAAGATGGATAGGACAAGAAGGGTATTGGCATCCACAGAAGCAGCAAACACAGTAAAAGGAAAAAAGAAAGCATCAATATATCCCCATCCATAAATTCCAGCTGTACAAGGGAGCTTTCAGTTATGTCTGGAATAGTCTTGAAGTTTACACAAATCACGCTTCTCAAAATGAAAAGAAAGAAAGTACTGTCATGGATTCCCAAAGGCATTGTGGGCTGATCGCACTAAATAGAAGAACACTATGATTAATGACACAGAAGAAATTGATAATACATGGGGAATTTGTCAGAAATACAGGGTTTGCCAGAGAAAAGTGCCAATCATACCATCTCAACTAGTCACAAGTGGCATTAGCCACAGTGAGAATGGATATCTTTTGGGTGAGGAAATTGTGAGCATATGACCAGTGACTGAATTGAAACAACTGAGTTGAAAGAATTTATGTTAAAATGGAAGGATGCAAACCAAGTTTCCACAGAAGAACCATGTGTTGCACCAAGCAGGAACTGCAAAAGGCACAGCAAGCCCCAACTCAGCTGACAGTATGAGGGAGGATGGTTAGGGAGATAGATAGGCTGCAAGAGACCGTGGAAGAAGAAACATTTGTAATACTACAAATGAAAACAAGTCCAAATCTTGTATGCAGATTGGATGCAGATCTAGGGAAAATGGGGCTACAGGAGCTGACGTAGTCAAGGCTCAGCAGTCATAATCTACATACTCTGGTCACATATGAAGGCAAAAAATGAAAAACACAGGCATTCTCTCAAAATATCCCAGAACACAAATGCACACACAGAGAAGAGTTTGCATGTGCAAATTCCTCATGTTATTGACTGAGATTGAATGAACTCACTCTCAATGCCTTTCACATTTGCAAGATCTGAAGAAGGGAAGTTAGACAGCAAGTGCTGGCAGTCCCTGCTGCCTGTACACTCAGCAGGGGCAGGGAGAATATCCTTTGGTGACCTGAGTACTGGTAAGGATATCTGGAAGTTTGTCCACCCTGTAGCTTTTGTTCTTTAAAGCTTTATTTTGATAGCCTTGCTCCTCTAGAGTGTGCTCAATGGCCACATCTATGTGAAGCAGTTGCTAGCTGTTGGCATGCCACTGACACATTATACATCCTCGTAAAACCTGGCAAAAAAAGATGCAGAGAGAGGAATCTAAAGCATCTGCTTGGCTGGAGAACACAGAGCAAAGGTACTACATGCTTTGAAAATACAGTGCCTGCATAGCCCTCATTGCCTCACATGGGGGCAACTTTAGTAGCAGAAATTCATCACTTGAGGGGGATGTAAGAATGCTTATTTTGTATTTAAAGAATAGGCACAGAAACTTATATATCTGAGAGAGGAAGGCACCTTCTGGAGCAGCTGGTCCTGGCACTCTGCAGGCACTGTGTGCCAGTGAAATACACCTCCTGGAACAGGATCTTACTACACCATGCAGTGGGTTTAAAGAATGTGGGCCCAGTTCTCTCCTGGCTGGGTGTGAGCACCATGCACCGAGATCAACGCCATTACATTCATCTTGCAGAGCAAGAGTTGGTCGGTTTGTATGTGATTTGAGAACCCTTGCAAAAAACACTAGCAGCATATGAGAGCTCTCAGTTATCCTCTGAAGACTAGGCTGTCTGCCAAGAGAGCAGCACATCAGGCAGACACATCAATAATTTCCATCATCTATCCACCAAAGAAAGAGATTCCATTTACCTAAAAATGCATCGTATGTGGATTTTACCATGCTGAAAAGGGCAACACTTGTAGTATTCTGAACTATCATACTATAACGGGATTGGTTCCCCTTAGTGCTGCTCAGATGCAGCTGCTGCCTCAAGGAATTTATATTAATTCAGTGAATCCCATCCCTTCCTTGACAGGAGTGGGCTATTCTGCCATAAATTGGCTAAACTCCATGGCTATAATTGATCAAATGAGGTGTGCCCATACATAATGTTTAACCATAAAATTTAACTAAAGAAATAAAATTTGAACACTGGCCAATAAAGTGGACGGAGAAGTGGCAGAGACAGTCTCAGCAGCAAACTTGAGTGCGGGACAAGCGCTTCAGAATGTAAAATCAGGTGAGCCAGATTCCAAGCTGGGGATTTCAATACCTCTTTTAGAAGGTTAGATTTAAACTGAATGCTGTTGAACGTGCTATTTAAATGTCATTTGCTCTTTTCCTGTAAGTATTTCAAAGGTCTTGCCCAGCTATCTCAACTGAGAAACTGCCCAGCTATGTTCTCTGCTGCCTTGTACTGCCTACTGGGTCATTTTGGCTAACACTGTGTTTTCAGCTGACTGCTGCACTCTCTGAAGAAAGGCAAACATTTCTTGCCTACATCTGAAAAACATTTTGACCGATACAGAAAAAGAAGCATTTTATTTTGGTGTGCTGTTGTTTGCCTAGGATTGGAGTTAAAATAATTGAAAAAGAAAAAAACAAATCCCCCCTCCAACTCTCCCTATGACATTTCTAAGCATTTTTATGTCTAAATACTAACTTAGATCACTTGGTAGTTGGATTTGCATTCCCCAGCCTGGTCCTGCCTTGTGAAAGCTGGAGTCTGGAAGGATCACACCTCTGTGAACGGGGAGCAGAGAGCTGATCTTCCTACCCCAAGCAGCTATTCCTGCTTCTTCAGCCACCACCCACTTTTCCACATTACATTCTGTATCATATCTCCCTTACTTGTCTTTAAAGAACACACAGCCTTGACAGGTAAGTCACCTATATGGCAGGAGAGAACAAAGGCACTATAATTCTGTCTACAGCTGTCTACAGCTCCTCTTCCTACCACTGGCTCTCTCCTTCCCAGGCTTTTGAGGGCTTTTCTTAAATACTCCACTGACAGGCCACTGGCTTTACCTCCCTAAGTCTGGGACTCCAAGTGAGGCTGGGCAACTAGCATTGGTCCCTCAGGCTATCTGTCTACTCAGACCTCCTGGCCAAATCTCAAAGTAATCTCAAATCCCTGCACAGAACTTGGGTAACAAAGGCTGCAGCCACTCGAGGAGCAAAAACAAAAGGGAAGAGACAAAGCAAGTCACGAAGGCACAACTATAGAAAGGGGAATTTATGAAAGCTTGTTCCCATCTCACCCACTGTAAGTTGCTGGGGTTTAAGGTCCTGGGGGAAGCAGTCCAGCTACTAGAGCCAGCAGAACAGCAAGTGTTTTCTCTCTGGGATATTTTGGGTCATTAAATTTTGCTAAAGACATATTTGTCCTTGAAAGGCTTAAAAGCAAACCTTTTAAAAAACTGGCATTTGGGACTCAGTGAGGTAATGAATGATGTGAAAGAGCCAAATATTAGGTTCCAAGCACTGTAGTATGACTGAAATTTCACATCACCTAGAGGATAAAGTAAAATTCAGTAACTTGGTTTGAAACAGCAAAAAAGATTTCCTGATTTTATCAGTGCTGTTTGAGATCTATTTGAAGCTGGCATGCAGCAGAGGGTAATTTCCTAGTACCACATTCTCTTTGAATGGCTCATTTGTTTACCATAAGCAAAATGAAATAGGATTTCAAAATAAGCTGCTTCTCCATTGATTGTGCCCTGCCAAGGTCTAACACACAGACACAGGTGGGTGATTTTTTATCCAACCAACAGCTAAAACTTCAGTTGCTGGCTTCCAGGAGGCTGGGCTGTCCTCTACAGCTTGTGAGATGGAGTGGTACTAGAGCAGGTAACAATTGTCTGGCAAGGTGACAAAGGCTTGAGTGATCAAGATGAGGAGGCAGAGAAGTGTTTTCTCCTTTCTTGCTCTTGGCAAAGGATGAAGCAAGACCTTGTTCTTGTGGGCTAAACAAAATATAGAGGTACCAGAAAATGATTGCTCCAAAAATCACCAAACAAGACATAATATTTCTCTTCGTTTCAGAAGAAATAAGACAAGTAAAAATGTCTGCTATCACCTAGGAATGTCTTTTCTTGTGGAAAAGATGTAACTGGGACCAGGCTTATGGCATTTGCCTGTACTACCCCACGGGAAACCCCTGCTTGGATACACTGGAGCTTTTACAGCATCCACAATGCAGTGCAGCTCTCTGGGTGAAGGACAATGGGTCCTTCTGGAGAAGGACACATCATGTTCTCGCATTAGACTAGGCATTCCATTTATTGCAGATGGATTGTAACAGAGTCCTGATGCCATCTCTAACCTGGGCACACTGCCATGCTGCAAGTTCATTCCAGCGATGTACTGAGATGGCTTTGGTCCTCTTAGTCTCAAATCTCTTTGGAGACAGTCCAGGCAGGCTTTCCCTACTTTTTGACAGCTCTTGGCTTGCTTCTTCCAGGCTCAGCAGTTCATTTCCAAATTTCCCACACTCCTGACATTGCTCCTCTTTGATTCAGCCATGCCCAAAATCATGCAAAAAAAAGCCAAGGAAGGAATCCAGGCCCTTCTGCAAGCCCGGAGTCTGATCTCCAGATGGTGAACACACACACCTTGCTTCATTTTCTCCCAGCCCCTCAGATGCCCTCTCAAGAGGAAGACTGAGGTGTCATTACATTCCCTCCTGTGCCTCCTGCTGGCAGTGGCACAGGGAGAGCCTTTGCTGAGCATCACATGCAGCTCCTCAAAAGCAGATTTAGAGCAGAATTCCATCTCACAACAGAAGCAATCAGAGGAAAGCCCAGAGAGCATCTCCTAAACATGTAACACTCTCTCCTAAGGAGCAGGCCTTTGTGCCCTTCCCCACTGAAGTCAGCGATGTTTATTGTGTTACACAGATGGACCAGAAGTTATGTAAATCCAGACAATTATTTCTGATGTTTTTAGACGCTGGTTAACAGTTCTAAATATTTGCCTGCTGTTGGTAATCAGCCAGGTTTGTGAATTACTCAGAAAACGTTCTTCTGTGATGATATATAGTAAAAGCATAGATCAAATGAACCAAAATGGACAAGATTATGCATGCAGAACTGGGAGGAAGCCTTCCCTGAAAAGACCTTTTCCAAATCCTCACTGAAACTAGTAAAATAAGATTCAAGATAATAATGGGAACTGGGGCAAAAATGTCACTTTTGAAGTCACATATGGGTCTGGATTCAAACTCAGGTCTTACACAGGATGTGCACCTGCTGTAATCATTCAAACATTCCACCAGCACCGGGTACAGCATGTTCAACCCAAACCATCCCTTTGTCCAGCATTTCATGTGAGCATTTCTGAAGCCTTGAACCAGCTGATAGAAAATGCTTGATATAAGGGTGAAGGATGGATGCAGGTCATTTGAACACAACACTGGATATCTTCAGAACACTCTGGCATCGGGCATAGATTACCTTGCAGAGGTTCAGGACAAGCAAATGAAGAGATGCAGGACAGGAGCTAAAGCACTTGGCTGAGAGAGTCCAGCTGAGGTGCCCTTCCTACCACACATGTGCCAGCTTGACTGCTTGGGCCTGTTTGCTGATATACATGGGCACTCTTGGCTAGGTGTTTCCAGCAGCTTTGGGACTCTCTCATCTCCTTAGTGAGCAAGGAACTCCATCTCTTGGCCCTTGAGGAAGAGGGTGCCTCCCATGTTGTTTTATGGACACTTGAATTGGAGGTAGTTGAAAATACAGGTATATTTTCCTGTGCAATGTTCAGTGATGGAGCAGTGTATTACAACATGCCTACCATGGGAAGAACCAGATGGGGTTTGAACCAGCAATAGATTTGCCACTGAGCACAGCTATGAAGTTGCCAGACTGGTAATGAAGGTAGCTGCCTGCTCCATTTCAGAAATCAATGACACATTGTCATCCACTGCAGGATAAACTGAGAACTCTGAACTAAGGTCTTGGCAGGGTAAAGTGCCTTTGATTTTGCCTTTAATTCAGCAAGCACACAACATTACTGGATTCTCTGTATTAATAATAAATACATCCTGAAGCTCACGTTGGTGGCAGAGTTTCAGTTCTAATGTGAGAGCAGCACAGCTCTGCAAACAGCACGTCTGCAAAAAGCAAGACACTATTCAGTGTATCCGAACACAGGAAATGTGACAGCTGTTTAATAACACAGGGAAATAAAATGATAGTAATAATATTATTCATAATTAGATTTATAAACTCCTTTCTTATTTCCAGCATTATTTTTTCAGTCAAAGAAATCCAGTTCATTTATTTCATTCAATTTTCTTCCCAATAAAAGATCTGAAATATAGGCAATCTTGAAAAACTGGTTTGGACCTCAGAGCTCTCTAAGGTAGGAACTTTTGCATATATTTAAGTGCAATATATATCCTGTGACTGCTGCAAGTGACCAGCAGACCATGTTCTGCTTGCCCACATTGCCTCCTGCAGAGGCCAAGTACTTGCCCTTCCCTCCAGCCCAGGCTCAGGACTGTGACCCTGGGCTCAGGGTTTGGGATGTGAGGAGGGAACGGGCCCCAGCAGACAGCACTGGTGCGTGGGTTTGCATGGTGGTGAGTTCAGCACAGCCTGGGACTCAGCTGCAAGTGGGAGGAATTACCATGAGAGAGCAGAACAATGAGCAAAATGTGACGCAGAAATCATTTCTCATCTTAAGTGCCCGTCCGAAGGGTAACGGTGCTGTCCTCCAAGATGAGGGAAGAAGCTAGTCTTTCCCTTTGATCAAAGGCAGTTCAATTTCTGTATTTTAAAAAGAAACAAAGTTGTCTTTCATGAGAAGTTTAAGGAGAAGATTGATAAAAAATGTGGTGTTTTTCAGGCCAGATCCATTTATTTAAATAGTTCTTTAGAAAGTGAAAAATTGACAAAAGGTTTGAACTGGTACACATGGGTGTGCAACACCAGCTGCAGTCATGAAATAAATAAGCCATGATTAGGATGTTTTTACATTGTGCAATTACTGTGACTTGGTTTGCTCTTTATATCTACTCAGAGCAAACTGAACTGGATCGAGTAGATTTGAACCTATATGTGACAGCCCAAGTTGACCCTTTTTTTTTCCAATGTAAGTTTGAACTGCAAGACCTCTGCATTGGTGTTCTCAGAGGAAAGCTTAAGAACTATATTTGAATGCTGTTAAAAATATACACTGGACTTTTACATAAAAATAATGCATTTGAATCTGTATTTAACAAATCACTGGGTAATAGTTACATTGAATTCAGTCTTTCTGCCAAAGTAACATTAATTTAAGCTCCATCTCTTATCTCAGTTGCAGAGCAATTCTTTATTTACTGTACTGTATTTAGACTGAGGGATCATTAACTCCATTGATAGCAAGAACCTGTAGATTTGTTCTAATTTGTAGTTTCTCCATTGAACATTATTTTCTCAGTGCCAGGAATGATTATGAATCTGAGTGGTGCTAAACCATCACAGCCTCCATTGACTTCAGCAAGAGTTGTAGCTGGTCTGCAAATTATGGCCTTTAAGTGTATGTTTGTGGCAGTGCAGTGTAAGCTGTGAGGTGAGAGCTGGTCATGTGGTGTTATGCTGAATTTGAAGTCATGAAAGTATTTAACTGGAAATCTCAGAAAATAGTTCCATCTCTCTTCTACATATTTGAGCCCACCTGTTTTCTGAATAAGGACTGCAAATTACTCTAGTAATAGGCAAAAGTACAAGTAAGTTGCATGTTGCCACGGAGCATTCTCTAAATATTTTAACACTAAATAGACCAATAAAGCCAATGTCGTCAGACTAAGTTGCGATAGTCAGACATGGTATTAGGATTCCTGAGATTAACTGGTTTATGTCTTGATTTTGTTTTAGTATTTTTATCACTATTCAGTTGTGCAAGTATTCAGTGGCACCTCACCTTTTTCTCAACACCCTCAGTCGTATAAATTGAGGTATTGATTTCTTCAAATAACCCAATGGTCTCGGTGAATTACTGGCAGACTATGCTGCACTTGTCTTGTTCTGGTTATCAGCATCCATTTAATCAAACATTTAAAATGCTTAAAGAACATAAGGATGGTTACCAATCTTCTTTGAAAGACCTAAAAGTCAGCACCATCACCAGCATCAATGCATAGGTGTTTCATATTAAAAACAGACTGGATGGTGGAGGCTTGGTAAAGACAGCTCGGTATGAATCTGTTTTAAAAAAGATTATTTAAAACCAAATATATAGCAATAGCCTAACAGAAGAGTGACGTAAGAGTCAGAAACTGCTACAGTTTAAATTACAACTGGAGGTGATACAGAGTCTAACCTCGATCAAGTCAATAATACCTTGCGAAGAGTGAACATCTATGACAGCGACACAACCCTCAAGGTTGCAATGTCTCTCTCCATTAGGATATGAAGAATACTACTAAGACCTCAACAAGAAATTTTGGATTGCTCTCACACACTACAGACAGACATATAGAAAGGAATGCCATCAATGTTATCATTTATACCCCAAAGACGATACAAACAAGTCAATTACCACCACAAAATGCTAAGCCAATAATCACTACAGAATTATGTCCTCCTCCCAACACGAATATAAAAGATTTATTACAAGCAACCTGACCCCAGGAGCCTCTGAGCACCTCCTCACCACAATTAACTTGGGAGCAGCCCTAAGAGCACACAGGCACTTGTGAGTCCCAGCCTTAAATCCATGGAGCACTGATATAGTTACAGTTATTTGACTGTCACTGGTACAGATCTACAGCATCAGTGCTTATATTCAGGTGAAACCTATTCCTGTGAATATGTACTCAGACACTCAAGAATGACGACAAAGACATGGACCTCTAAAACAAATAAAGGATTATATTTAATTTGTCTTATTTTTTCCTAATCAGTTCAGCTGTTGTTTTCGTATCTTAAATAAGCTGCACTTAAAAAGAGGATCACTTCACAATGAGCCCATCTTCGTTTTCCCAAAATTCAGCTATCTTATTTTTCTTAATAGATGTCATGAAAGTTTTCCATTAGTACATTGTGAGGTACTGTATTTACACTAAATTACTTCAAGTACATAAAAAACACCTGTCACGTTTAACCCCAGCCAGCAACTCAGAACCAGGCAGCCACTCACTCACTCCCTCCCGGGATGGGGAAGGGAAACAAAATAAAAAGGTACTACTTAGCAACAACCAAAACATCACGGTGTTGTCAACATTAGTTTCATACCAAATCCAAAACACAGGACTGTACCAGCTACTAGGAAGAAAATTAACTCCATCCTAGCTGAAAACAGAACAACATCAAACACTTCACAGTATTTCTGTCAGCTCAGTAAATTGGTATTTATTCATGACAATGATTTTGCTAACTGCACCAGTCAAGTAATGACTAAGATAGCTATTGTCTCTAAACACAACTTCTGAAAAAACTGTCTGAATGCCTTTCAAAAGATGCAGAGAACTTGAAAACTTATAGAAGCAGTGGCTTTAAATTGTGGTGGGAAATCTGATGCAGTTTTCTGATTAAAAGTTACGTGAAAATAACAACTGCAAGAATGCAAGTTGACAGTTCCTGCATCCAGAAGTGAACAGCAACTGAATTTATTTAAAAGACACATTCAAGAAGAGTATGTGCAAAACACAGAGGGTGTCCAATTGATGGAACAAATAGCTAATATTTTTTTCCACTTTTCACTAACAGAGAAGACAGATGACATTTTAATGGTGTAATCAAGACCCTGATTGCCACTGGTGACAGAATATGCCATGAGATCTTAATGGATATGATGGATAGGAGCACTTGCTTTGCATTGTGTGTTTCTGCTTGAAGTATCTTACTGGGTTTTTTTTCATTTTTTTTTTCTCTGCTGACAACAGTCCTTTCAATTCTTCAACTTTTTAATAAAGCAGCAAAGGCAGTGATGGAAGTCTGTAAAGATAGGAAAACCGTGCTCAAATGTCAGTGTAATTACCATTTTCATGTTGGTCTTAAAAGGTAGTTTTGCCAGCAGAGAATATGCAAGAGTTTAACTGTTTACATGAAGAATTTAGAGTTAATTGCATTGTACTAAGAATCACGACTAAACACTGAATCACTTCGACATATTTCTTACAACACTAATGTTTGCTCTCTTTTACTGTCAGCAGAGACATTTCCAGGATTGTATTCTTGGATTTGTAATTTCAGAGGTCCTTGTGCAGCAATGTCTGCATTGGCATATGCTTACATTTCTTTGTACACATTTACCCTCTGTTCTGGGGGTTTGTTTTTGGTAAAGCATTATTAAAGTACCCCAGACCATTTCCTCTTCTTATTGGAACATTTACCCTTGACACATTTGGAAGGAAGATATTCTATATATTTAGCCTTGTCCTGTATCCTTGATGTGCTCATGTCTCAAAATTAGGAGAAGGAAAAATTTGGATGCATAATGAACATGTGGTGGGGCTCTCAGTCCTAACTATTTAGCCAAGCAATTATAGAATTACAAAAGTTCAAAAGGCACACAAGGAAGTGTCATAATCAGGAACGTAAATGAATTGCAACATTTGTAAGAAGCTAATTAACAGCCTGATAAATCCATGTAGCAGTGGCTTAATTCCATTAGAACTCTGGAAAAGGAGAACCATTTTTGACATTTACATAGAAAAAATGTTTTCAAGGATACCTTGTGGCTCAGACCAGTGCTCAAGTTTAGAACATTACGTGACACCTTCCACCAGAGGTACAAATTGCAACCTAAAAATAATTTTGAGTGTTACTGAATGATAAGCTGGTGGAAGAAGACTCCTTCAGGAAAAAAGAATAAGTATTACCCCTCATTTTCAGGAATCTACATCTTTTCCATATATATGTAGTCAGCTGTAACTTTCTGCTTTTCAGCAAGCCGCACAAGGATGTCCTACGGACTCAGGGCCATTTTTTCAAACCCAATTTTATAAGGAGCTCTGCTTGGCATCCAGTCAAACACTGCAAAGACCTGCTTGAAGAGTCAAGTGAGGTTTCCCTGTGGATGGCAGCAGTACCTGCTGGCCACACTGGCACTGGGGATAAGTCTGGCCTCTGTTCACTCAACTAGAATACAATATGCAATTTTATCATAGCTCAGCTGTCAATACCATATTATGCAAAACTACTGCAATTTGAAAGTAATCAATACCTTCAATTCCATTATTTATAGAAATTACTTTAACTACAATGTGCTTAAGGGGAGAGTGACAGGCTAGTAAATGCCTCTTAAAAGACACAAATCATTCTATATTAGAAAAGGAAAGGACGGGACCATCCAATGTTCCCTTTTTTTTTAGTTTTAGATGCTGTAAATGTGGTAAAAGGTGTTGTAAAAACATTTGTTTTGGTCTGCATTCCTCCAGATTCACTCATCATCCTGGTCACCCTACGGAGTCTTCAAGGGGTGGTAGAAGTTTTTGGATAAGCAGTCTCTCCTGTTAGCTGTATTTGCTCACAAGTGGGCTGTCAATGATGCTTCACCACCTCAGTCTCTCCTGTTAGCTGTATTTGCTCACAAGTGGGCTGTCAATGATGCTTCACCACCTCAATGACTTATTCCAATACAGCTCGTTGGTGATATTGGCTGTTTCCTCAGCTGGTTGTTTTCACACCAACCATTTTGTAATCATATAAAATCGCTCTTCTGTGAGCCAAATTAATACAACATAATTATTTCTTCAACTTCAAAATAAAGCTTTTAAGTTCAATTATCCATTTTTACTTACCGTCTTAATTGAAAAATAATTATTAGGTTGAGTCTTTTTTGTAAAAGTTTTATATTAATAGTTGGTATATAAAAACATTACTGCAGTTAAGTACCACAAAAAGTCTAAATTATTATTTTCTTCTTTCATAATTTAAGAAGGGAAAACCCTTAAAAATGTAAACAGAGCTTTATCCAAACATAACAGTCTCTGTAAGGGAACTTATGTCACTGGGGCAGGGGAGTGATTTTCACACTTACGTGTAACTGCTTTTGAAACTGAAGGTGTCAGCTGGTATTTCTATAAAATTAAATACAATTCCTCAGTTGAGAAACAGATTAGACAAAGATTTATGGTAGTCTATTATTTGCACTGGAATAAATCTGAAGCTTTTCAGTAAGCAGCCAAGGTTCAGAGACAAATGGGTGGAAATGGAGAACAAACACATCAGTATAACAACATTAATTAGGGCTTCAATCCTTCATTAGCAATGTATATATTTTAATCGCTTCTCTTGAAGTGCCTTAAAATTAAGAGGTACAGTGGGCATCTTACCAAGAACTACCTGGTCATGAGCTACAATGTCAGTGATGAGCTGACTTGCAGGTCAGATTTTTAAATGTTGCCAAGATTATCACTGATCAACAGATGAAAGCCTTGTTCCTGGGGTTAAGTGACGAAGAACAGCCCCAGCACAGGGTTCTGGCAGAGCCACCAGCACTGGTTGGAAGCAGAGGAGCCTAGGGAACAGGGACATCCTTCCTGGCAGCATCCTTGGAGCCTGCAGTTACCTGGCCTGCTGCAATTGAACTGTCCCCATTCCAGAGGGAGCTCAGAGCTGCAATTACCAGTACAATGCCCAGGCCTCTTCTTCACAGCTGACCCTGCCCCTCTGGGTCTGGTTGGTTGGGTTTTGATTAACACAGTCCTTAAGGGTTCAGCAGGTGCTTCAGCTTATTTAGATCTCAAGATGTGCTGCCATCCTCTCCAAGGCATTTCTCTTCTTCTGTCAAAGACCTTTGTTTCCTACTATAGCAGATTTTAAAGCAGGATTGCAACTCAGCAGGTGCAGAGGGCACCATACAGGTGCAATGAGAAAACACAGAGTTGGAAAGCTTTTGTTAGCCTAAAATACTGCCTGGTTTGGTAAAATAATTACAATGATAATAATAATAGCTGTAGCAACAGCTGAGGTTTGCCATCGAAAACCTGCAATTTTAAACAACTGTGACTCCTAAATTATGACAGCTACCAGCCTGTATACCTCTGCATTTACCTCCTTGAGTTTGTGTCTTTTTGTCTGTAATAATAGTGGGTCATATTTGCTCTTTGGCTAATTCCCCTGATTTAAACATCCTTATGTCCTCTGACCACAGAGCATAGAAGCAGGGTTGACTACTTAGTCTGTGACATGGTCTCAGCGTGCTCAGTTCTGATTAAAATTAGTAGTTCCAAAGCCATCAAGGTATCTGAATCTGACAGTTATAATTAGAACAAAACTGTCACAGTAACATAACAACATGAAAATGTAGTGTTCCCTCAGAGGAAGCAACTGCAGAAGAGCCACCTAGAAGGTACAGCATTTTACATAGCTGATAAATCTGATTATTGGTCATTAGGTATATGCAGGATGGTTCGAGTTTAGAGATAAACAAGGTCTGGCATTTCCTTTTTGTGAAAAGTCCCACTTTCAGAAAATTTTTCCAAGCAGAACTGCAAGAAGAATGGTTCATTTTGAGCTCCTCAAAACATTGTAACACTATTTCAATTTTTTTTAATAATATATTTCAGCACCTGAAACCTTGATGATATACTGTTGTGACCTGAAACAGTCTACAACAAGTCAGGTTTAAATTTAAGGCGTGTTTTTCTACACCAAAGCACTACTTTCAGGGAATTGTAATTTGTTGGAATGTCTTTCCCTGGTTCTGTTCTCTTTGATGAGCTAAAGACTCATGTCCAAATACACATCCCACTGGAAGTACTGTTAATAATTGATTACAGCTCACTGGCCAAACAAAATCAGTCAGAAATACTGTTTTAAAAAAAGATTTGAAAGCCCTGTTATGCTAAAATATTTTTTTAAGGAAATAAAGGGTGTAATTTTTAAAAATATCTGGACTGATAATCAATACAGCTCATATATTTACTAAGAGCACCCACCACTCTCAAACTACATGTTTTTAAAAAGTGTTTGTACATTTAAATACAATGAAACACCTTTTTATCCCATGATAAACTTGATTACATATGAATGAGCAATGGCACAGAACATTTTCAGAAGGAAACCTAAGTCTGTGATGGGCAGAGAGGTAGCTCTCCATGGGCTTCACTTTACTGGGGTGAGTGGCAGTACTAGTTACAGCTTCATAGATATAAAAATAGAGCTTAATATTTCAGGTTTGTTTTAACATATAGTCTATTTTATTGGGTTTTTCTTCCTAATGACATTTTGGACATCTTTGCATAGTTGCATATTTGACATATTCAGAGATTTGAAAAATGGAAAACCAAGTGTATCAGCATTATCCCACAAGGAACAATCCCATTCCACTCTTACCTATTCTTTCCTGTTTGTTCCCTACAGTAGCAGACTGATTGTTTGACCAAGGAAAAAAATAAATAAAGGAAACATTAAAATTACAACTTCATTTTCAACAGTGCGACATCAAGACCTTTCCCTGACTGGTAATGCTGTAGCAGGGGCCAGTTTTTGGCAGTGACTACCCCAGCCCTGCCTCCTAGCTCAGCACAGCACATGGGCTCCCAGCAGGGCAGCTGCTCCCTGTGCCAGCCAAGGTGCTCAGCTGCCTGCGCCAAGAGCACTTCCAAACCTTCCCAGCATCTGGTAATATGAGTGGTAAAATGAAACTCAGGAAAGCTCAGGTCTTAATTCCACACCTGGCATTCACCTGCCATGTCTAGTCATATGTTGCATTAAGCACTCATGAATAAAAAAAATCCATAAACGATTGCCTGTAATAAAAGGGACTGCCCACAGTCCAAGCTGCACACCAGAAACACAACCCTGCATATGGCTGTGACTCCACTCATCACAATGTGCCCTAGTGTGCCAGTTACCTTCTCACCCTGGCTGAGGGCTGGTAGGAAATCTGTTCTTTTTCCTTTTATGTGGAGCTGTACTCCGTCAGCATAGTGGGTTTTACAAACCCATCATGCTGTACACAGGTTTCCCAGGCAACACGTGCAATACGGGCATCAGTATCCGAGTTACTTGTGTTGACAAACCACATATCATCTACCATTACTACAGCTGGGGCCTCTACCACTTGGAGGTTTTCAAACTATCGTAAGGGTTACAGTCATGCATCATTTCACAGGGGGAGAAACTAAGGCTGGTACAGGGCTATTGCACAAGCTACCATGCCATGCTGTCTCTTTGTGGGGTTTTTTGTTTATCAATGGAAAATGTAAAAGTGGTTCAGAAAGGGTTGACCAACTGCATATTCATAATTTGAAAAAAAAAAATCAACACATAAGCAAAAAGTAAAAGCATTAAAGTAAAAGCAGTAAAAACGAAAAATCGTACTTGTTCATAGATTCTTACCATTTCTTAAGCAAAACAAAGGAAATAAACCACTTTATTTTAAACTAGACTTCTTTGTGGCATCTCTACTATTGAAATAAAGAAGGAAATAGAGCCTGCAATCTGACATGCAAATCAGAGTTCAGCAAGAGGACAGATCTTCTAATTCTGTAGCAAGCACACTAAAACCTGCGAGCAGTACAGAGCACGTGCTCATCATTCACGTGTGCTTCTCTTCCTTGCTAAATCGGCACTAGACACAAGGAGGACAAGGCACAACATGACCGTGAGCCGTGGCTCTGGCTCAGAGACCAAGTTTCCTTGCAGGTGTCTGGCTTTGCCCCAGCCCTTCTGCAAGGATCTTCCTCTACAGCAGAGCGATAACTCCTCACTGGCTGTCTCAGCAAAGGACATTGGGGTCCGTACACCTCAGGAGACACAGAAATTAATCTTTCCCCTCTCCCTCTCTTTTGGAATTGTCCTAGTTGTACAGCAATGTTGATTTCATCCATTTAGATGAGTGCAAACATTGAAGAAACAGTAGCTTTTATAAGGATGAAAACAAAGCTAATTTAAACTTTTTCTTAACAGCAATCCTTAAGGACCCAGGACAGGAAAATGAATGGAAGAAGATGCAGTTGAGGTTACCAAAAGCACTGGCAGACAGCTACTTAATCCCAGAATTGTCATGTCAATTTAAACCCTTCTCCTGGCAGGGATTCAATTCTTTTCATCTCTCCTGGGAGTTTGAAAAGGTCAGAGACAGAGAACATTACCCTTGTGCACACGCAGGCTTGATTGCCTTTCTAGAAAGGCATCTATGCTTGAGGCTGTGGCTGGCAATTCAGGGATGGGAAGAGCCAGGTACCCTAACAGGGACGGATGCTGCTCAGCTGCTGCTGACACCACACACCCACATCAGGCAGCCATAATCCTCACTGGGCCTCAGCATCTGCCAGGCACCCACGGGACCCTGTGGAGCCTCCTCGGCTGACAAGGCCACGCATAATTCTGAGTGTTTCTGATTGTATTCAGTGCACATCCCTGTGTAATGCAGCCTGAAGTGAGTTTCACCCTGCTGATACCATGGAGGTGCTTTCCTTGATGTGGCAAAAGGAGTTTTGCTCTTGGATGTTATGGTTTGCATTTGGTTTCCCTGTTTTTGTATCTAGTGAAAGAGGCCTATCTCCACCTGAAAGTCTAGAGGAGAACAATTGAGATAGCTGATTCATAGCTGCATTCATTCACCTGCATCTCCTACAGTGTGCATGAATACCCCACACCTTTCCCAGATCAGATGTACTGCAGAGCATGACTATCACCATGCAGCAAAACCACACTCAGGCACGGCAGGAAAAAAAACCCCTCTTCTACGTGTACTGGTGATCTGTGCCTTTACAAACTCAAGGCCTTATTATTACAATTTCTTCTATATGAAAATGGAGCCATGGGAACGGAAAAACTCCAGCTGGGCTGAAACACAAGAACCATCTGCTCAGCAGCAGGGACTTCAGCAGGCTCCTCATGGAGCGCTACTTTCTCCCCACTGACCTGCTGATGCCCAGCTCAGTTTTCTGCCCAGCCCTCCATGGGGACAGGGGTAAGGGACTGTGTCTGCCAATACAACACCCTTCAGACCATGGAAATTGCAGATCAATACAAGAGGGTTTAGCTCATTCCTAGTCATTTTTTCACATGCAGGAGAACATGCATGCATACATGAGTCCGTAGTCACCAAAAGAACTTGTAGCATAACCCAGAACTGAAAATCTGCAAGGTTGCTGAACTGCTTGTCTCTGAGGGGTCAGAGGATGGAGGACAAAGCAACATGCACTAAAGCTGGGCTGCAGCTCACCGGGAGGTGCTGAGGAGAGGCTGAGCTGGTCCCTGGGAACGGTACACACAGGTGTTCTGCATCCCCCCCTCTCCTGACCTCAGAGCAACACCAGGAAATCTTATTCTCAAAACTGAGGCATCGCAGAGCAGTCAACAGGAAGAGCCCATACCCTGTTTCAGTTCATTTTACCAAAGGCACTGACTGCACACTCCTCCCTCCTCTGACTTACCAGGGAGCATTTTTGCTCCTTGTCATTTGCAACATCTTCTAGGACCTGCCAAGACTGCCAAAAGTCTTCTTAGTCTGCTTGGTAAAGGTTTCTGCCCAGCACCCACGAGCATGCCAAAATCAGCCTTGGCTCGTCACCATGCTACCAGAGCACAGAGCCTCCTCTCCTGAGCTGCCTCTCACCATCCATCTTGTGGCTTCTGAACAGTGACTGAAAGGACACTTGGTCCCCAAACCACTTTCCTGTCATGGCTTCCAATCTGTTCAATAAATTTTCATAGTCAATTTGAAAAATCAGCAAGAGGATACTGCCTTTTCTTTCCCCATCAGCTGTGTCATACACTTTTGAGTTACAAGGAAGTTTAAAGCAAGACTTAGGAATGAATCTACCCTTTTTTTTAATCTGAAAGACTTAGAAAAGCTTAATTTAGTATAAATAAACTTCTGTGACAAACACTCAAGATTTCATACTTTTAAAAGCATTTTGTTTCCTAATACTTTCTAATAATTCAAAGCACCGCTAACTGCCTGGTCATCAGCTATATTCCTTACACTGACCCCACATATACAGGATCACCAAAACCAGGTCTAGACAATTGAGGTTTCCACCAGAAAACCACACACAACCATGAATAGAGCTAAAAGAGAACAGGTATATATTAAGGCATTTCTATTTTAGAGGTGATACACCTTGATCTGCTACAGTCTTTCAAGCAATCGTGAACATTTTTCTCCATTCTTTTTCTCCCAGGTATTCCTCCTCTATGAAATGCACAATAAAATAATACAGGGTAGATATTTTTACAAAGTATAAATCCTTCTCTCTTCTCTCCTAAACTGCCAATTCTAGTTGCTGAATAAAATTATGATAAATTGTGTCATAGTCTGTATATTAGCACTGGCTGATCAAAAGCAAACTTAGTAAGACAAGTGTCAGTGGAAGCATGTACATTTTAAGAAAGTTTAGACTTTGAACTGAAGGAATAAAAATTAGATATGCAAACTCATCTTGGTATTTGGCCATACTTTGAACGAAGACAATGAGGGGAAAATCTACGCTTTAAATAGTTGCTTTGTTGTGCTTGATATTGAAATTCTGTGGACTTTCATAAAAGAAATATCAAAGCCAGAGAAGCAGCAAACTGCAAAATGACTTGTAGAGAACATACTGCAGGAACAGTCTGCAAATATTCGCTGATGGAGGAAAAAAGAAACACAGTGGAAAACATAACTAAACCATCTCATTTATTGTTTTCAGACAGATTTATTTTCAACTAGACTCTTTGGGACCATCCTAAAATTACTTCTCAAAGCCTACAAGCTCTAGAGTTGCTGCAGGAAGGATTGGAAAGCACATTGGCTCACAAAGAAACAAAAGGATCTCTTTGAGCATCTCTGTAATATGTGACTCACAACTGCAAGCTGGCTAGGCTACATGCCAAGTCTGTGTCTTGAAATGGCTCATTTATTGGCAAAGTTTTGTCCTGAATTTATCTAGATCTCTTTTAACAAAACATACCAAAATAACACCTTTGTCTGCAACTGTGCTCCATGTGTTGGAGCCTAGTAAAGTGACACTGTTGTTTTTATCTTGAAATCATGGCTATAGTCATTCCTGGACTCAAAACTCCATAATCTTTGTGGACTATCCTTAGAAAGCTAGCTGAAGATTATCAATTTCATTTTTTGCACAAGACTGTAAAAATTTTTTTGAATGTATTCAAGTATCCAAGAGTGAACTGAGCTTGTGAGACTCTGATTTCTGTACATTCAAAGGTCTACACGTAAGATAGTGATACAAATCCCTATTTAAATGTGCATTTATAGCTCTCTGCTAAACACAATAAAGAACTCCCAGCAGACAGCATTTTTGTGTGGGTGTACTCCAGCTCTGCATTTCATTCTCTAAGTGGCACTTAGCAATATTTATCCAGTCATTCGAGTCTTTTATAACACATATAGTTTTACTTCTAGATACAATATCAGCTTTGGAATATCAATACCATAATATCCTTCCTAAAAAACCATAAAGTTTGCACTGTCAGATTCAAGCATATCAAAACAAAGTCCTACCACATTGTTTCAGATATTTATGGAATACTGATACATATACAATACTTTCTGACAGGCTTTCAGCTCTGTCATGGAAATGACTGTAAATTCACTGTGTCTATCGATGCAGCCTCTGCAGCCCGTTTCAGCCAGCCCCTGTGCAGTGCAGTGGTGACTGGCCATGCCTCTGCCCAGGGCACCATAGTGCACCCTTCACCAGGGCTGGCAGTGGGCTAATCCCTGTATTTCAGCCCTGTGGCAGTAGAATGTGATTTATCTTGAGCCCAGTCCTGATAGCATCTAATAATAAAACCTTGTACTTCCCCCCCGCATGACCCAAGCAATACAGGTAACCAAGGCTGCAGCTCTAACCCCAAAATGAGAAAGTGTGATGCACAGTAAGACATCCTGAGAGCAGCAAGTACTTAAGGGCATTCCTGTCCTTCTTTCTCACTGAAGAGCATATCTATGTTCTTGCTTTAGCTCAGATGGGGAGAGAAGTTTCAAACTGAACCTAGTTGTAGTCCTGCTGCCCTCATGTTTGCTCCACGTAGGAGTGTCCAAGTACCCAAACTGGATAAACAAATTGGAAGATATCCTCCAGCAGTGCATCCACAATGCTCCCAACAGCACCAGAGATTCACCATGCTGGACGAGTTCAGACAAGCCCAAATCAAATCACGAAAAATGCGTAATAAGGATGCCAGGTCTTCAGCAGCTGTTCTGCTCTGCAGACCTGCACTTACTGATCTGCACTACTGACTGATATGCATGCCTGACCAACGTGGTTTCAAACCACAGGGGCCTTCTGCTACTGAATGTTTGCCAGGCAGAATATGTATTTCTTATCACACAAACCTCCAAGACTAATCCCATTGTGTGATGGACATTTGTTGCATCTTCTGTTCAGCATCATATGAGTTTCTTGGACAAAGTCCATCATTTAGATGTTGGCTAGTGCACATGCTTATTTTCAAAGGAGCTTTTAATCCACTTATGTTCAAAAGATTTGTTGGTTTAATTATTGGTTTATTTTCTGGTTTATTCCTACCCTTTGATGTTACTGGTTATTACAAAGCTCCTATAAGGGGCTGTTAATTACTCATGTCATTCAGAGATCTATCAAATTGTGATTTAAGGCAGCACATACATTGCATGATGAAGGGGAAATCATAAATTCTTTTTCACTCATTAAAGACAACAGAACATTTTGCAAAATATTTTCATAATGGTGACATGAAAAATATGCCTGCATTGGGACTGTCTGAAGGAACATAAAGCTGAGGAAAGAAGAGAGGTGAATTTTCAGAGTGCCACTATCTCATGGTTATGGAGGAATATCTGGGTAAGAACATCACAGGATAGTTTGGCAGGGGAGCCCCACAGAGACCGAGATCTGGTGTGCTGAAAGAGCAACACTCAAGGAGCTTTCAAATGAACTTCATATTCTCAGTGTAAGAAGGCAGAGAATGGTGTCTAACCTCCACCCTCAGCAGGAGACTTGGTGTTGCACATGGTGTGGAGATACATCTCTTTCTTAGGAAAGATGGCAGATAACGAGGCTTGTTCCCCAGGCCTTGCACACTGGAAAAATGCATTTTCTGTGCCAAGGAGAAGAATTAAAAAGCTTATTGTGCATCCATTTGCATTACTGTGTAATGCTGAATTGTGCTTGCTAACACACTACTTTTCTGTTGTGAGAAAATCAATAGTCTACAATGATTTTCAAACCTCTATAGGATCTGCTATCACCATATGCAAAAATTTGAAAATGTTGATTTTTATTTTCTTCAAAGCAGATGAACTATAGACAGCAGCTATCAGCATGTCTAGATTTAAAATAGTAGTTCAAAATCTGCCTGTGAGTTTAGTAAAAAGGCAGTAGATCTCAGTGGAAGACCTGATAAAAAGATTTGTTTTAATATGATAATGAAATGCAGACTGACACCGAAAAGTTGAGAGCCAAGTGACAGGTTCCCAAATGAAAGAGGTCAGATTTTAGGAAGCTGAGTAAATGTGAAAGACTGAAAACAGTAGGCATTGCTCTCTAAAGCAGACTCTTAATATTTAGAAACCAAAATGCAAACTTAAATTTAGTCCAGATGTTAACAATAAAAAGCATTAAAATGATCAGTCCATCAAATTACAATTCCAAATCTATTCCAAAGTATATGTGCCTTCACAAATCCACTGCAAATACAGCCTGTAGCTTTTGGCAGTTAAACACCCCATGGAGGCCAACTTTAAAAAAATCTCTCATTTCCCTTAAAACAGTCCAAAAGAAAGATTGTGCACCTGAATACTACCAGATTATCTGAGCAAGTGCTGGCAAAGTTGCTAAGAACTTAGAAGAAAATGATTCAGAGTACATCCTACTCTTGCAATCCCCTCTCACGATTTGAAGATACTCTCACATCTCTCCGGCACAAAGGCTCACACTGAGAGCAGCTCTCCCAGACCCAGGTTGCTTTAGATTTCATAAGGTAAAGCCAGTGTTTTACAATTTTTCACCTTAAGAACCAGCCAGACAGATTAATGAAGCACCTGTTATGGCTACGTAATGAGAAACTTTGTCAGCTTTGCTTCTGGATGGACTGAAATGTAGCTTACCTAGACTGAATATACTCCAATAGTTCAGTATATACAGAACCAGGTGTGTATTATAGAGCGAGTTTCATTCAAAACACATAAATCCTACAGTCATTTAGCACTGAATCAGCATTTAACCTTTCCTACTGCTGGGGTGTGCCACCACTGGATTCTTAAAATTATCTGACAATGCAAGAAGAAAAAGTACTTAAATAATTTGCACTGAATTTCTCAAAAAGCTTCTTTGCCACTAGACACTCTTAGCTCTGACCCTGTATCTGATCCACAGCTCCACCCTGACTGTTTTCTGTGGTGTCAGTGTGTGGACAGCAGGTAGCAGCATTCAGCACCGCTTTGTATGGGCCCCTGGGATGATCTGCTTCCGTTTCAGCTGACATGCAGAGAGCAGGCTCCAGAGCTATCAGCTTGTTGGACAGCAATTCCCAAATGTCAGCCAATACATACAAACCTAATTCAGAAGCAACCAAGATATTGCTTCTTACATCCAAACATTGTTCAAGGCCATTAGATATGCCTACTATTCACTTTGCTGGAAACCAAATTGCACCCACTGTCATGTAGAGTCTGAAGGTCATACTTCAGTGCTGGAAAAGCATGCAACCTGTATTTCAAAAGTTCCGCAGTATGATTTCTTTTTGGGCTACAAAACACATGTAGATTTTCACATGATCCCTTTTTTGCATGCCAGGAAAGCCCCATCTCTCCTGTGGCCTAAAGTGATGTCTCCGTCTCTCCCTGTCAGTGCTGTGACTGTGACATATGATGGCTGTATGAAATGTCCCCAGCAAACACCTCTGCATGCTTTCTTCCTTGCTTTTGATGTAAATTGTTAAAAAAGGTAGTTCATTTTAGGACATTCTGACCTTGAAGTCAGGGGCTTTGTACAAATGTAGTCTTCCTTCTTGATACAAACCTACTGGTTTGCTTGTCCTGCCTTGATCTTATTTCTCACTTTACATTCGTGTTTTGTCTCTGGCCAGTGTATTCACTTTGTCTGAACCACTTGGAAAAAAAAATTGAACACATTTTTACCAATCTGTGCTTATAAAGAATGAACATTAAAACTGAATGTAGCTGGGGTGGATTACATGGGCAGGAAGGGTTGTGGGGAAGCCCTGTTTGGCAGGGATTGCACATTTCAGGAAATAAATGCCTGAAGCTCTGAAGGCCAGGTATGTGGGTTTGTCTCTCCCTTAACCTGCCCTTTCTCCGTCAACCCAGGGGGAATGAGATCCTACAGGTGCACCACCAAGCAGTGTCCTCACCCACAGATGTGCCATCATTCCTCATTCCCAGAGCTATAACTCCTGTTATTGCTATTCCAGTGCCTCCTGAGGCTGTCTCTGCACAAAGCTGGGCCTCCACCTCCTTGAGGTGAAATTATATTAAAAGCAGGCTGAAGTCAGAAATCCTCCTGTTTCTGGATATAGACCCAAATGTGACATGTTAAACTAGATCACTGATAAAGCCTTACAGGATGGCATCTGCAGAACAGGAAACTGCAAATTTCTGGCTGATTTAAGTATCTATGGGAAAATGCATATTCTAAACCAGATTATTCTAAGCTTGTCTTTTTAAAAAAAATGTATTTAAATATAATAATTTTCTATAATGGTTATCTTAAATGTGAATGCATATATTCTTTGATGGGTAATAAAAATATTATTTCATGGCATTCTCCTAATTTTTGGACTTGAAGTCCAAAATAAATTTTGGTCATGTGAGGTTTTAAAGCAGAGAATGACTTAAATATTATAGTATTTTTTTCTTGATACATGTTTCACAGATATTCTTCCCCCTACTTGTGTCTGTAAGTAAATGCCTGGGTTTGTGTATCCATAAGAAATACTTTAGCCTCCAAAATAGGTAAAGATTTTAAATATAGAAATAAGGTCAAAAGAACCTCGTCAGATTAAAACACTTTCATATCTCTTCCCTAATTGAATGCCAATTAGGAGGAATTTGCCTGTAATAATGCCCTAGCTGAATCAACAAACATCATTAACTACAAACAATTTCCAAATCTGTTCCATTTTCCCAGACCCACTGCATTCTTTCAACCGAACTGAGTGACTTTCCCTGATCACAATGGATTAATATAAGCATAGGTTTAGACTTCATCATCTAACAAACAGCTTATTAAAGATGTACCTCTTGTTCTGCCATGGCAATGAAAGCCATTACCAATTGCCTGTGTTAATTTTGCAACAGATCACAGTGGAGATCCGTACAACCCATTAATCTAACGGGGGTTTTCCAGTACTCCTCTTTCCATTCTTCAAATCTGTAAAAACATATCACTTCTTATTAACTAAACCATGAAAGAATTTTGATAGCTGCAAGCTACAACTACTCTCATTTATTTATTTAGAATGATGCAGGAACCGGTGCTAAAGATTAGTCACAGTAATGTTGATGATAACATGTGAAGAAAAGGCATGTATTTGGTCTGCAGCCACAGATGGCTAAATGTATTTGTGAAAGCTGCCAAGCACGAGGAAACAAAGATGTGGCGGTTGTAACAAGCAAAATGCAGAAATGTCAGGAGTTTTTATCAGAAAAACCAGCATGTGTGAAGTCAAATTCACGTGACAAGGTGAGGGCACATGAACAGCTACCAAGCACAAGCAGTTGTGCTTTCCAGCCCTGCAGAAACACGGGCATATGAAGCAAACAAATCCCATCAGCTGTACTTGTTGTCTTCTGTTTAAATTACCCACCCACTGAACACTGCTACAAAGATCCTATTTATGTGTTCAGTGCCTTCTTTCAGACTCTACCTTGCACAGATCATGTTACGTTGTCTGAAAGAAGACCAAAAAACTGTACAAAAAGCAACTTTCTCTGCCAGGGTTACCCGAGCTGCTGACCCCACATGCATTGGAAAGAAGCAGGTGTTAGTTCACATAGTCTCAGATTTACCTTTAACTCCACATGCATTGGTGAACTTTCCCTTCACAGGTGGTTAGCAGTGTTTTTGAAGAGAATGACTCCTTTCTCCTCTTCTAATATTATATCCACAGAAAATTGCTTAAAAAATAATTGGTGTACATTTAATGGTGTAATGTGATAGTAGAGTGGCTGAAAAATTAGTCACAGTCAACTGCCTGAACTCTGCAAAACAACACGGTGGACAAACATAGCTGCTGGGGCTCCAGAGGAGAAGAGTGGAGAGGGACAGGATGATAGCCAGTAGATACATCAGAACTACCTGCAAACAAGAATGAAAAGATCAGGTCTTGATGCTTATGGTTCCTTCAGAAGTAATCAGAAAAATGAGTTATTCAGGGTAGCTTTGGGAAAACTACTGTCAGGGTAAAGGGAGTCACACACTGGGATGCTGTCTGATGACAGTGTCTAATACTAGATGTATTAAGACCAAATATGGGATAATTTCTTGATTAGACTTGGCCAAAGGGATGATTGCACCAGTAACTTTAGCTTATAATGAATGGAATACTAACAACAGCAACAACAATCATTGCTTTAAACCACCAGGAAATCCAAGCCATACCAAGGAACAGAAACAGCCAATCTCTTGAAATCATTATACCGAAGTTCAGTGTGAGACACTGACCCTCAATCAATACAAAAGTTTGGTACAGGCATACAGGGCAAACCAAAAACTAGATGAGTTTGATAAACAGAGAATGCAGGAAAAGCCACATATTGCACTGCTGAAAGGCTCTTACTGGGATCAGAGGACGGATAGCATTGAATAGCTTTTGAAACATTTCTGACAGGACCAGAGTAAAGGCTTCACTTTTTTCATCAATGCCTCCAAAACAGCTGCAGTAGTTTATGATGCTTGTGCTTATCTTAAAGAGCAACATCAACATATCAGACTGAATTCTTACACCATGCTCCCAGATCTGTCACTAACAATTGTGAAAAATGTCAGTGAAATCTATGTGGTGAGTTCATCAGCTTCAAGGCACTCTGGAAATGCGAAATCCAGTACAAATACTGAATACGAGTAAGTAAAAATCCTGGAAAGGGATCATGAGGAGGCAAGAATAAAATTTTTAATGAAAAGAAAACCCTACAGATACTAAGATAGAAGAAATGTAACTGATGTCCCAGGAGATAGCTAACAGATCTTCTGTCTTGTGAGATGAGAACCTGGGGAAGGTACAGTCTGAGAGAGTTTTCTTCCAGTCAGGAAAGGCCCCTAAAGCCTTTTGAGAACAGCCAGAGTAGTACCTTCCCTGAGAAGCCTTGCACACAAAGGGCCCACCACTCATGGGCAAAAAAGGGGCAGAACGAAGCAATGTTTTTCTTTTACTTTCACAAACAAAATTAACCTTTCACGTGCCAAAAAATCTGGGATCAAGGGCTAATGTAAGTAACCAAAAAAGTTCAGCACAAGTCAAAAAGGGATGCTGGCTGCTGGAGACTTACTAGGAAAGGATCAAGGATGTGTTCTCTCTCTGGCTTCACACGGATTCAGCTGATGTGCACGTGTCTCTCAACAAAGCACCAAGGGCATATCTTAAAAGTGTCTGACATGCAGCAGAACTAGTGAAACCCATGGAGACTGCAGCAGAAGACAATCCTGCCAGCACGACAGAGCAGCCATCCTGAGGGCTGCGGAGACCCAGGATTTTACATCTTTAGTTATTTTACATTTTACTTAGTGGAAGTCATCAAACAGGAAGCCTGCAAGACTTTGCCAGGCACGAAATTGTGCCAGGGGACTCCAGCTTGCACAGAGGCTTCTGTTCTGCATATTGAAGACAGAAGCAGAATAAAAACCTGCAAGAAGCATGAGGCAAGACTTCTTTCACCTTCAAAGAGGAATGGGTTTCTTTTAAACTCCTGGTGCTAGGCATTGAAACAACAGGTAGAACTGCAACCACAGGAACTTCTGAGAAATGATGCCTGCAGGCGACTCCCTCAGAACTGTCATCCTCCCCTATCCCCAGAGCCCGCAGAAAAGAGGAATCTTTCAGCATGAGATAAGAGTCAGCAAATTAAAGCTCTCGTGGACCAAAGGAAAATAAAGCAAACTCTACCATGGGATTCACATTAAGACTTTTTTATCTCTTGTTATCAGAGGAACTATCTTGAAAATCTATAATGATCATAATTGTTATGCTACCATGTAGAAAGGAAAGCTTTTGTAGTGAAATCATAGCCCAAGCCACTTAGTGATTAGCAGCTCAAAAGTGGCCCTTTCAACTCCATCCAGGTATTCAGTAGCATCACTGCAATGTGCCCTGTTAAGTGTCCCAGCCCATGTTGCAAGAACACTAATTTCAGATTGTTCCCTCAAAAAGGCATACTAAAGTCTAGGAACAAACCTGTCGCGGGGCTGGTGGGATGGAAATTCTCATTTTTGCAATTATTGCCTGTCTATTGCAGTACATGGACTCCCACATTCCCGACACTGGCCTGTGGCCACTCTCTCCATGCAGGTCAGGGCTGGATCTTTCCCTGTACTGGCCAAACCTCAGGATGATGAAGGCATATACAGGAATCACCAGATCCACACCTAAAAAAACAAACCAGGGATAAAATTCAAAGACTTATTTAAAAAAATTTTTATGTATGACCTCACTATGAAGTGGCTTTTAGGGATATGAAACACAATGATTGAAATATGAAATCAAATAAGCAATATTGATTTACATATCAGTTCACTTTTTATAATTTAATTTCTTAAATTAGTTGCATCCTCTCTGTTGTGACAGTTCCAACAAAAAATTAATTGTTATCAGACATTTATTATTGTTAATCATGAACCTTGAGTAGTGGGACACAAAGACTCACTTTTGGTTTCCTACTTCAGCTGACACTGTGCCAGCTCTCTAGGGTAGCTCAATGTGCTATACTGTACTCTTAGTATCCCAGTGGATTTAAATTGCAGTAATTTAACCGACCCACTCAAGCCAGAAACAGGTGTGAAATAATTTTTCTGATCCAAGTAAAAAACAGTCTATTTTTCTATAATTCTGCTTTTTTTTTGTGTTGCTAAAAGAACATGGATTATCTTTATTTTCACATCTGGAGTTTACTGTAATAGAAAATACCAGTGAAGTGTTTTCCTTGCTGCCAAAGAAAGGATCATACAATTAGTACTGCAATTGTCGCCAATTTTTGGCCCATGCAGGCACGAGAGAGGAGGTAAAGATAAGAGAGTGAGTTTTCAGATTACATCGGAGAAAACAAGAGTAATCATCATATAAATGAGTGTCTTTTTCTCAGTTGTCAGAGTTACAAGTCCCCATGTGTTAACAAATGGAAAATAGCACATGCATTGCAGTCAATCTAAATAATCCCAGGGTGAAGGAAGCCAGCAGCAGCCCTGCCAAGACATGCAGCGTCTCAGCGTGGCCACACGGACTCCACTGGTCGCAGGCAGAGAGGAGCCCACGATTGCATTTAAATGATGAGGAGGCTGCCAGCTCTGCTGCACCTGGGAGTCACAGTTTGTACTGCAAAACAGCAGAATATCACACTGCACACTGGCGGCTCTTCACTTGAGGGGTGGAAAGCTTAGGGAGCTAAATCATTAAGCTGCTGGAAAAATGGTGCATGTCTTAAGTCCTGACACATGGAATAGCTTTCCCACTGTCTGTCTCTCTCAAATTCAGAGTAATTTGAAAATTATCCATCTTCTCTTGATCTTTAATATACTCATTTGTCCCATGATCTCATCACACTTGTATTTGTTGATTGAGGAAGCTCAGTTATATGAATTAAATAGTAATTGCTCACAGAACAGAAATTGCTAGAGAAAGTTTTCAGCTCGTTGAAATGCACAGATCTGTATCCCAGGAGTGTCTTACTAGAAACATCTTCGTTACGTTCATGGCTTAACTGTGCCTTACACTTTCCCAATTAATAAGATTTCATAACCCCTGAGGTTTATGTGCAAGCAGAAATTGTCAGTGAGTTTTGAATCCTGGATACTCAAGGAAAGTAACTACTTTGGCTAATAAATCCCTCAAGTAACAATTAGTGTTATCAATGTAATATACATAGTTTATGATTCCAGTAAAATTGTCAAACGTCTTCTTTTATATATTCAGACAGCCACAGTCATAAGGTTTAATTCCTAGGAACACAGAAATTTGCTCTGCCTACTGAATATGCAACCAAGAGGGTTTTTTGCCAATTAAAGCTGTGTCCCTCACAGGAGTGACCAGTGCTCCTTTCTACTGCACCAACAATGCAAGGCTGTCGCCAAGTCAAACCCCCAAGGCTTCTGAAATGAGGAACAAGCTGTTCCAGATGCAGACCCTGGAGATTTTAAAATCTACATATATATATATATTATTTTTTTTTAAAAAGGAAGGGGAAAAAAGTAAAGTAATTTTTTTACTTTACATCCTTTTACATCCTTTATTACTTCTCTATATGCCCTGTACTGGCTTCTTAACACCCCATGTGTCTGCCACCAATACTGTGACCAGTGTACCCAGTGAGGGAAAGATTGACTGACAAAGCTGTTCCTCTTCTTGTCTGAGGACAATGGGTTTGCACAGAACGTAGCAGAAGCCAAAACTATGCCCATGGTTCAAGGACAGTTGGGATATGGGGTTTTTTTTGAAGTCCTGCTATCCACCAGCTAAGGAGTACACTGCTTAAAAAAACCATAAAATGAAAGAACTCAATTTCAACATATTTTGTGTTTATGTCCACAGATGATACTAATTCCATTTAGTAATTAGTTTAGTTATTGTGTGAAATGAAGTATTTCCCAGCACATTGAAAATCTGGAATTTGGAGTTGTCACAGGCTCTGTTCTGGCACTGATGAATATTTGACCTTGTGCAAGGCAAAGTGGTTAAGAGATCTTGTACATCTACCTGTCTGCAAATCCAGGTTTTCACATTTTTCCAGTACAGTAACTCAAATACCTCCAGCAGACTCAATAAGGCAGTATTAAGGGTAGAATCACAGAATGGTCTGGGTTAGAAGAAACCTTTAAATATCTTATCCAACCACCCTGCCATACACTGGGTTATCATTCACCAGGATCAGGTTGCTCAAAGCCTGTCTGACCTGAGGCTTTGAACAACCTGATCTGAGGCAGGAATTAGTAACAGAAATATGCAGCATCCATAACTTTCTGTAGTAGATTCCGCAGTCCTTAGCTCATACTAGAATTTATTAGAATTTGTCATAGCTTCAGTGAAGCACTTTAGAAAATATTCAATAAAGAACTGAGATAGTTTTAGTTTATATTAAAGGTATAGTGTCAAGGAAAACCAGAATGAGTAGTTTTCTCCTCTATTTGCAGCATTTCCTCCTTGTGCCTCACTCAATTAGGACAGTGAACCTAGGCTACTTACTTTTCTATTTCAACTTTGCTTTCAGGGATTTTTTGGTGGGTTTTTTGTTTGTTTTCATTTTGTTTGTTTGGTGGGTATTTTTGGAGGTTTTTTTGTGTATGTGTGTGTATCATTTTACACTCTGGAAGACTGTTTCAACCTGAGATGAAAAACAAGTGCAGTAACCCCTTCAGCAGTGAAAGCATTTCTATTCAGGTTAGGTCTTTTAGGGTGTTTGCTTTTAAACGTTACCTTTTGTCTTGAAAAAATCTTACCCATCCATGTCTTAAATTGATTCCCAATCCTCTGAAAATTGCTGTTCCTGACAATGCAGCTGATGAGCCATTTGCTACCCCCTTCAGGTTTCTGGGGTTTACACCAATATCACAGTTTTATGTGCCTCTTAATTATCTTCAGCTTTATAAAACCCCCTAGTGACACAGTTTAAGACATACTAAATGCACCTGAAAGGGGAAAAAAATAATCAAGAGAAGCTTGAATTCTGAATGCCAGTTTTACAGACACAGCAGCAGCTTTTTCTTTTTCAGCTGAGGATCACAAGGCCACTTTTGTCCTTAGCTGCATTTTAGAAATAATAAAAATGGGCAACATAAAATGAAATCAAATAACTAGTAAATATTTTTTCTCCTATTTATATTAATTGATATATATATATATATATATATATATATATATATATATATATATATATATATATATATATAGACCAGACAGATACAGTGCAAAAGAGATTTTGAAGATATAAATGAAATTCCTGAACATTCAGACCTTTCAGTCTACTTTGCTTTGTCTTTCGAGGCATCTCATTTCCAGATAAGAAAACAGACCTGGATCTCTTGGGCAGGAAAAACGAAGCACAATTTGCTCTTTAACTAACAGCATACATTGCTCCAGGTTTATTGACATCTATTGTTTATGTCTCAAGAGCCAATAAATATTCATGGGACAGTATTGTATTAATTAGCTTAACCTGCAATAGAAAATATATTTTTGAGATTTATAGCGTGATCCTGGGAACTTCAACTGGCCTCCCAGTGTACAAAGAAAAGTGCAACATACTTCATGTGGCAGCCAAATCTGTCACAGAAAGAAGCTCTGCTGTATCCTGGCTGCCATTAAATGCAGATGGTTTAAGAGCAAAGGATCATAGCATCTGCTCTACCCACTGGTACTTTTTTCCAGCGTTAATTTTCAAAATCCTTTCTTCCCCAGTAATTAATGAAAATATGAGTTAGAGCCAAATTTTAAAATACATGGGTTTTTGACACTAGAAAGTGTTAAGATGAGAATAGAAACTTCTCTATGCCCCATGTCCATTTGTAGCCTCCAGCTCCATGCTGAGGACGACACCCCCACAACAAGCCCAAGGTCTGTTCTATCAACATTTCTCTTTTCTTGTCCTTGTTTCACTTCCGTGTCATCAGCTATCACTTTGGCCATCGCTGTTCAATCTGCAAACCCTTGGCCTAAAAAGGAAATCAACCATTTCCCATCCCTAGTCCTCAAGCATGGCAGTGGCAGCCATCCTCCAAAGAGTCTTAATACTTCAGCATTTGTCCACATAGGCATAGCTGAGCAATTACTCCTTGAGAGGTGGGGTCTGACACTAAATACCATACATGGACCAGACAAAACCATCCTTTAAAGCAGATTCATAACTCCCGGATTTCAGCTGTCACACAAAGAAGACCTTTTCACCAGCTGCTCTAGTTTTCAAATAAGCATGTTAACATGCTCAGCCTCTCAGCAGCATCATACAGAAGAGCTCACATTACGCATGTTTTTCTTAAAGAAAGATCTGAAAAAGTGTTTTAGAGGGAATTAACTCTGATTAGCAGATCTAGAATGAACAATTTTTTCTTTTTTTTCCTAGTGAGATCTTATTCTAATTAGGCAGATACAGTGCAGAACCTACTGGAACAGCAAAATTGTTTAGGAATGTTTCAAGGACACTTGGCAGCCTGAAATATACCTGCATACTCTCACACATTCAGGAATTACTTCCTTGCAAAACTTTGGCTTTTCTAATGAAATGAAGAAAACCCATAACATTAAATTAAATCTACATACCCAAGAAACTAACAAAACGGCAGTATTAAGATTCCTATAGCCCTATTTTAACTGCACACAAAGTATTTTCTACTTATACTTTAAGTATCTATCTAAATTATCTCTTTGTGATAAAAACATCCTTTCTAGAAAAGAAAGGATGACAAAATGTAGCTTTTGGAAATTCAGTGAGTTAATTTCTTAACCTTTTTCATTTCAACATCAATGTCTCAATATTTTGTGAGATTTAGTAAAATTTCATATCCTTGAAACAAAGAGAAAGCAAGCAAGAAAAAAACCATAACTATTAGAGATTAAGATCTAAATTTTCCTAATTTGGAACTATTTTGCTTTAGTTGATCAGACTGATGGGGTTAATACATAGGGACTAGAAATTCATAAAACTGTTCTGTAATAATTTAGCAAGTTTTCAAACAACAATTTCAAGCATCAGTTTGAAACCAGCTCCCATAGCCATTACTTATATCGTATCCAGAATTGTGCTATTAACAACCATTTTTCAGTGCTAAGTAAGCCTCAAACATTTAATAGCAGTGTAAAACGTATAGTAATTTTTAGTTCCTAAAGCTAACTTGCATCAAAAACTCCCCTCAGGAAGTAAGTCTGAACCAGCAAAGCACTGACCTTCAGCACGGCAGCAAATAATACAATTCCTTCTCCAACAAAACCATAATTTCTCAAACATAGGCAGGAGAGATCAAACTTTCTGATGATAAACCAACTTCCAAAATCACACTGTCATGCAACACACCATGTGTTGGAAAAGAGAAGGGAAGAAGAAGGGCTGTGAGGGCTGCTTGCAGGTGAGGTGTGACAGCCATTTCCTGGGGGACCAAATACCACTGAGAGATAGCACTGCCCAGACCAACTCACAAGCCCCTCCAGCCTCATTGTCTGCCATGGCTCCTCTGCTCTGGATTGCATGGGAGACTGTATTGCTCCTAGGAGAGCACAGCCTTCCAACAAGTCACGTATTATGGTCACAGCACGTTAGCTACGTGACTGGTGTATGACTGGGAGATGCAGGTGGTAGTTTTGTTTATTTATGCTGGTAAAAAAGCTGTTTCTAGAATATCTGTTACTGAACTGAGATGGTGAATGTCCCCAAATGTGATTGTGAAGTACTTCTGGAGTGACCTCTGCAGCAGAAAACGTCAGCACGCGCAGCACTGAGAGCAACATTTGCACTCCTGGTTCGAACAGCAGGCAGGAGTGCAGAAAGCATCAGTCCCAAGAGGTTTCCTTCCCCTCTTCCCTTCCAACCTGCATTCGGGCCAGGGAACCCCCCTGTGCGTACATGACCCATCAAAATACTTTGACAGAAGCAAAGGGTAACTGTGCTCTGTTCCCCTACAGTTCTGCTGAGCTCCAAACACTGAGGGCATGGCTGTTTGCTGCCATGTCTCCCACCTGGTCCCACGCACCAAAGAGGTATCAATAACACCTGGCTGCCAGCTGCCCATGACTGGGAAGCTGTGGGAAAGGCCTGCTGCCAGCCAGGGGGACACAGCAGCCAACCCAGCTAGAAACCATGGCACAGAGGGCAGGGCAGCTCTGGGACACGCCAAAGCTCCGGCTCACTGGATAGGATGGGCACACAGGCAGGGATGAAATCTGGATGGATCACTTTGGGTCACAGACCGTTTTCACCTATTTTGATCAAAGGACAGTAGAGTCGGCATTTAGCAATAATTTGTTGAGCCAGCTTGCGAGATGCAACAATATTTTGCAGTACTCAGAACATAACTGTAGTAGCAGCTCTGACTGAGAAATCAAGTTATAACCATGACATGCTGAGTGCTCAAATAACTGTTATTTTGACAGACTGGCCCAGATTCTCATCTCATTTCTTGAGAGAAATGCTGTATTATTTCATAAAAGAACTCCTGCAATATCCATTTATGTCAAAATAAGAACATAATGTAGACTTGCAGTCAAGGATAATCAAAATTTCTCTCAAAAGAAATTCTGTGTTATGCTTGCATCTTGAGAAACCTGCTAGGGTTGGGGTCAAAATTTCAAAGTTTGCAGTTAGTGAAGGAATATTTATTTCTTTATTCTTGGTGTATTAACAGAATTATAATTTGGTTTCTGATGTTTTCAAAGGTGGACATAAATTTATTTTATTTCTGCCTTTGCAGTGTAAAGGAATGGGTGCAATGCTATCAGACTATAAGCATATGCAGTGAAGGCAATACTAACTCTTTGCTTTTCCTGGTGACTTTCAACTGATTGAGGAACTAGGTCAGAAGAAATGTGTCTCTCTCCTCTTCATCCAAGAGAAAAAAGGTATGATAACTAATATTGCTCCAAATTCCTGCAGCCGTTTAAACCTTTAACTCTTTTGAATTTTGATAACAATTATACACACACTGCAGTGATAAGTAGAAATCTGTCTTAGATTTTGATTAGCTATAATTCCATCCTAAGACCTAGAATCTCATACTACAGACACAAACATTGTAAAAAACCATTTGGTTTTGCTCATGTAGGACTGAGCTATTAAAGGCAAAAAAACATGCTACAAGTCTTCCAAGAACAGACTACTAGAGAGTGATGTTTTTGTTATTTCCTGCTGGGACAGAAATATTATAAAGAGTAAGCTGAATGAGCAGAAATGCTCCAAAACCACAAGAACTGCTTGGTCTTTGAACATTGCACTCATGTACATAGCAGAAGCAAAAGGCGCAGCCTGGGCCTGGGGGGAAGACCAGCCAAAATAGAAAATGCTAGACTGGATTTCAGGGTGTATTTTGCAGGAAACTGAGGCTTCTTTGTGTATCCCGAACAACACTATCCATCTATTATTTACCTAAAAATTGAGCAGCTTCTCATTGCCATGTTCTATGTGTGAACTCAATAGTGGCTCTGTATGAATTTTCTAAGATGACACGCAGTGTATTATATAGCTCAGTTCTCATGAAACATTTGTAACCTGCTGACAGATAATACATCTTGAGAAAATATCCAATATCCAGGTTCCTTTAAAAGAAAACAATTTCATTTCTACTCCGTGACCTCTGTAGTTAGAATGTGCCAAGTTTAGCAGTTACCAGTCCATTGCTAACGTTTACTATACTAAAATCCAGATGTGCTACTACTAGTGGTCAGCAGCAGGGTTCCCAAGGTCCATAAGATCCATATTTTTAGCCATATGTATCTTGATGGCAACAGATAAAAAGACAACTGCAAATGTTATGTCAGAAATGTAGCAGAGCTAAAAGAAAAAAACTCCGAGAGAACAAATATTTTCTTTTTTTAAAAGAATCTTTCTCTAAAACAAGTAGGGTTCATGTACCAAGAATATTTTACAGTCATAAGAAGTGCCATATAGTTAGTTAATATCTCATGTGCACTGGTGTTTTAGCACTATCATTTATGCTTAGCTCTACAATTGAGCAGATGAGCTGATTCACCTTAGCTTCAATTGGCCCTACTCCTGACTGTATTAATTTTTTACCAATTAATAAACCTTCCACACATTCGTACAGTCTTGATGATGAGTCTTAGCACATCTGATCTTGTTCTGACAGAAGACTACATCAAAGTAGTAAATAGACATGAAGATGTGTCCAGCTATTGATCCTTTCTCTACAAAAGCTGGACCTCTGGCTCATACTCTCCTTGTCCATCACTTGGCCTGGTATTGGCTGGGTGACTTGTCCTAATTCCCCATTTCAGAGATGGGATCAGCAAACAGGGGGATGCCCTGAGCACCCCTGGAGCTGTGACCTCCAAGAGGAGTTCCTCTCCCACCAACTGGAGGGTTTCTGCCCCTGAGTCCCAAAGTAGTTGTAGGACCTCCCTATCCACCGTGCTGCCCTACTGCCTCACGTTACAAACTTGCAAGGCAGTCAGGCTTCTCTGAAAAATCCAAATTTTTTAGCAAACTAGTATGGGATCAGATTAGTGACAGGACAATCTCCTAAAGGGAGCAGCAGAAACTCAGTATGGACTAGAGCTAGGATGGGCCCATCTGAGAATCTTGTCCTGAATATTTGATACTCATGGAGTACAGGGCCAGGCCATGTCAATCCTGGGGGCCGTTAATCCCCATCTGTCAGGACGGAGCAGTGCCTACTCTCAAGTTGTCTGGCCCCACGCCACAGAGCACAGGTGCCCGGCAGTAACAAGTTTGTGGCCAGCCTGTAAAGCACAGCAAGCAGCATTGTTTCTGCAGGAGGTTCTGCTCACGTGCCAGCACCGAGAAAAGAGCCAGAGAGAAGCTGAGTAATGGTGCTGGAGGTGGTATAAATTCTTCACTTGATGTCTAATTTTCAGCAAAAGTTGGATAATGATTGTGGGTTCTTAAACATAAAAAAGGATATCACATACTGGCTTTTGCTGAGAAACACCAGCCTTGACTCAAGCACATGCACCAGCAACCTGTGAAATGGGTTTGGGACAGAAGTGCCATCTAGCTACAGGCAGTCCTTGAGTTTGCCCTTGAGTGCCTGGGCTGTCAGCAGTNCACAGAACATCATTCCAAAGCAGCCTCCTTGGCTGGGTCAGGGGATAACTGCCTCCCTGCCTGTGGCCTGTGGGGAGTTCCAGCACTGAAGGTGGGAATGCTATCACTGTACCACTTCCTCAGAGCTGGTTCTGCCTACCAGAAGATTCCCCTATTGGGAGCAATTTTATAGCAGTATTACCTTGCTAGTTACTAATTTCTTTACTTTTTGGGAACTATTAATCATGCAGTTATTCCCTACCTGTAGAAACATCTATATTTCAATAATTGTAGAGCAGATTACAGTGGAATGAATTTTGTCTAGTATAGAGCACTAAATGGAAGTATTGTTTTATAGTAAAATCCATTTTTGCTACAAATAAAGTAGGTGTCTTAAAAAAGAAAAAATTGCCAGTAACTGAACATCTCTGCTAAATTTTGAAGCACAGAGTGTAATGTTCCTCTCTACACATGCACATTATTCCTTTTGAGCTGCTCTTATAGCCAATCCATCATGGGACCACATCCAGGGTCTACAGTTTCAAGGTAGTGACCCTATGACTACCTACATGAACTTGCAGGAATTTAATCTTTCCCAGTGATTTTTTTCTCCCTCACTTCCCATTTATTGGAGATTGTGAATATAACATATAAGCAAGGTGTTCGTCTTTGCCTTGTTTTAACTTTCTCACACCTATGTTCCTTGCACACCCCCATGGCAGTTTGTTTTGTAAACACATATTTCCGCTCAGCACCAGCATTTTTCTAGGACTTAGTATCCTGTATAGCAGGGATAGTCTTGTTCCCGAAATCTCAAAATTGACTGTTGCTGAAACACGTGCCATGTTTTAAGGTCAGGGTGCTAAATACCTCTTTTAAGATGTTGACAAAATAGGAGTATTAGCGGGGACAAATCTTACTTTAAAGTCCTGCCTGTTTTCACAGGTGCTTTCCTGCAAAAGCAACTTGAGGTTTTCCTTTCCACGAAATTTCCTGATCTTTGTTTTAACACCTCTCCAGAGCCTTGTGGGTCACAGGACCATGCTATTGAGCTTTCCCACGGTAATTCCAGGAATAGCTCCAAGATATGAATCATTATGTCCTGCCTTGATCATCAGATGCTTATGCAGCCTGTGTAATACCCCATCTGGATAACTCTAATTCATACATTTGGGGGCCTTCCTGCTATTTCCCTGTAGCTTGTGCACAGCTCTGTTGCCAATACAGTAACCGAGCCAAAATCTCAGTGTGAACTGAAAGAGGTTCACCGCCTTGCAGTGCAGGAGAGGATTCGGTTCTGTCTCACGCAGTGTTGCCCTACCACACACATGAGTGTCGGTTTGTTCACATTCCCTGTGGCTTTTCCATCACTCGAGGTGAGGACGTGCAGCCTTCTTTCCCAGTCAGAGCTACAAAAGAGATATTATTGCTCCTTGTTGTTATTTCCCAAATTTACTGTCTAGCCTAGCTAATACTGTCTGAATGCCTATGCCTTGCTGTTCCACATCACCGCTCCGATTCCAGCCTTATGCTTTGTGGAGCACTGATTTATTCGGGCAGAGAGGGCTACAAGAGAGCAGGAACACGTGCTTCTTCATGCTACAGGACACCTGTTTGCCCTTGCCTGCCAAATAACATTTTGTTCACGACAGTTGTGGTTGCCACCAAGACAGATTGAATTACAGCAGGTGCCTGGGAAACCCAGGAACTTTTGGGGGATAGAAGTCTATGGAACTGTAAAACACTTACTGTGTTTGAAGCCAGCTTACACTTGGAAAGACTGGTGGGGACAAAGTGAGCCACAAGGAAAGGAGCCTAATGGAGCTTGTGAAAGAAACATTCCCATAGGGGCTGAGCCACCAGCTGCATCTGACTGGATGGAAATAGGATATCAGATGCCTTCTTTGCTTGCGAGAAGACTGAAATTAAGTTTCCAGGTCTGAATATAGAGAATGAAACAATGTTGTGGCAGCAGGGGCTCCACGAGTTGATGCGAAGCTGGTGGAGTGTACCTGAGGCAGCTGCCATGCTGCGCCCTGTGCTTGACCACCAGCACCAGCTGGTGGTGCTCTTAGCACCGTTTTGATGCACCTAAAAATGTACAGAAAATATAATTTCCTTATTCTCATAAACACTACTCTCAAAAGCTGCAGGTTCTCAGAAGGTAACTGGTTCAGACCACAGTCTGAAAATCCACTGTCACAAAACATTATGGAAGTTGGCTGTAGCTTCTACCCTAGATCTACATAAAAATCTGTAACAGATGCCATCTACCATGAGAAGTGGAAGCAGCATTTCCTGGCAGGACTTAAATATCAAGCAAATGACATCCAGCAAGGTGCAGACCGCTTTCATGATGGCTCCTTTTAGACAGAATCATTCACACAGTGGGGATTGTGCTGATGGTAAGGACCTGCTTGATAGACAAAATGCATTCACAAAATAATCGAGATGTATACAGGGATCAAAGTGAACTAGCCGAGAACATTAAAAGAATATCATGTGGGAGCTAAAAGACCTAAGAAAGATGAACCAACCAATACAGTCACCATACATTGTGAACAGTAATTTAAAAAGTGGTAAATAGCAGAAGGTATGAGCAATCTTATTATTTTTAACATATGTTTTAGTATATGACCAAATATATATATATATATTGGTACTTACCAGGCACGTAAAAAAAATCAAACAAAACCCCTTCAGATGAAGCTTATAATGTAAATGTAAAATTATAATTGTCTAAACCAGACAAAAAATTAATAATTATATTTTTGCTAGGGAATATCAAAATTCTAGTATTACAATCTCTGTGCAACACAGAGGCAGAAAAACCTTTCTCCTTGAAAATTTAGTACTGCCAAAATAAATCTTTCTTCTTATTAAAAGTTTTGTCTTAACTTTGTTTCTGCATTTTTGGTAACTCTAAAATAGGAAATAATCTTTTTGAAAACCTCAATCCTCTATTTTATCAGGGTCTATTCTATGCTTTCTCCTAACCTCTATCATTAGAGGCCAATAAGATACAGTAGTAAAAATAAACTTTTAAAACAATTCCACAATGATTCCGTAACAGGTGGATTTTTTTTTCCTCTTCAATATATCCCTCCTGGCAAGTTTGAAACCCAAGCAAGTCCCATTCCTAAAACGTGGATGTGTTTAACATCCGAGTGATCTCACGAGGATAAGAACGGAAGCAGCGGTGTGAGCAGGGCCTGCCCATGGGCAGGAAGCGCTGGTGCTGCATCTGCACCGCGGCCCCGCGGAGACTGCGCTGCCTCTGCTGCCGCGGGCGGAAGGGCTCTGCGTGGGCCGCTTATTTTTAGCAGAGGATCAAAGTTTGTGGTCTGAATCAGGAGTGCAGAACTGGTTGAGCTCTCATTGACTCTGGCTGCAAAGCGCACAGCGGCACTTGAGAAGAATCGGGTTTAGTTTCTCTTTACAATGGTGCTGTACAACCTGGGTAAATTGCGTGGGTCCCGTTGGATCTCAGAGTGGAAAAACTATATCCATCTCGGATTCATGAGCTCTAAAAAGGAGAGAGCTGTAACACATAAAGAAAGCTCCATGGGACAGTTTACAACATGCACTGGTTTTTAAATGTTGTCTGGAATTAAACAGGCAATTATACCACAGAATAAGATGTCAAAATAAATTTAAAAACATGGATAAAAAATAAATGCTGTTAAATTATACAACCCTGAAGAGTAACAGAACCTGATTTAAATGCATACATGAAATTTTAAAAGGACTTCCATGTGCCAAGAAAAATAATAATAGAAAGCAGGTGCAAAGCACTTTAATAAATAGGTTGAACTTGATTTACAAAAGACACTGAATTTAAGGAACAAGAGCTAGGTAATTTAATATGAATGTGGGTATATGGTGAATTACTTCCATAGAGATGGTAAATAAACTTTTAGCTAATAATATATATTATTCAACAATAAGAGGTAATAATAGTTATCCAAGATTAATCTGAAGCAGTAACTAATAATAATTAGTTTTATGATAATCTATGATTATCTATTACTCATGGCCTATTTGACCTTTGGTTTTTTGTTAATATCAATAGCTTTTTTACTCACACATCTTTAATCTCTGCTTCTATCACCCAGAATATTATAGTCTGGATGTAGAGATTTTCTTTTAATTATTGATAAATCTTCTGCCCTTCCTCAACTTTTAATAGCAATTACAATAATTGAATTAGAACTTAATGAAACAGTGATTTGGGGCTTAGTATTTTTTTTTGCCAAATGAGACTTTTTATCCATTAACTTTAAAAAGGAGAAACAGAGCAGAATTTTTAGCTGGGCTTTAATGACAAATGATTTTCAAAGAATGATAATTTTTCAGATTCCAGAAGAAAAACCCCTTAAGTCTTTAGGGAAATGGGATTAAACCAAGATACTTCAAATCATATCAGCCTGGAAGTAATAGAAGCTTTCCTGATAGCCTGAGATTAGAAGGGACAAAAGAGCAGAGCCTGTTCTCAGGCTGGGAAGAATACAAGGCAGGAGAGATATGTATTCAGTCCCTACACAAGTGACCGCACTTTATATGATTTTTGGAAATCAGAGAAAGGCTTGAGAATCCCCAGTCACTGACTAAATTACTTAGAAAAATGATGTTTCTTCAATACATTACTGGAAAAATAGAAGGAGAGGGAGATTGAGTGGATAATAAGAAAAAAATGTATGCTTTCTTAACCAAAATACCCAGTTACTTCAGTGATAAGCAAAAAAGAAATTCTCTAGCCATAGAATATAGAGGGACATTTTGTGTCTCCCCAGGACAGAGCCTGAGCATGGCAGGACCCAGGATGGTGAAGCCTTAAAAAGGGAGCCTCAAAGTCAAAGCAGCTACTGCTTGAGCAGTTTCAGCTACTTAGCTGAAATGTCACAGGTTCCATTTCATCAACTGCTTAAATGAATTTCAAGAAGTAGTGCACTAGCAACACTGACAATTTCAGTTTTTAACAAGAATATTAGAGTGAGCTGCTCAGCTTTACTCAACAGAAGTGGAGACACTAGCAGTCCTCATAGACATGCTTCCTGAAGTAACATGCAAACTTGTTTTAACCTCTGAATGTATTTGTTCCTACAAATGTGAATACAGGAAGCTTTCAAGAACCCCTAGTCACTTGCAGACATAATTCTAAGATCTGGAAGATATTTCTGTAATGAAATTTTCAGAAGTTTAGGGAGCTGAGACACTGAAGTTCGTTTGTTATACACTAATCATAGTCCTGGGACAGTTTCTTATATCTCCATAATATAGGAAATTTCCATGTTTATAGGCAGGGTCCTATAAAACTTCAGAGGGAGATTTTTGTTTGGGAGGTGGTGGTCTTTTCTATTTGGGATTTTTGGGGGGGAGGGGGGCAGGATTTTCTGTTTGGTTGGTTTTGGGATTTTTTTGAGGGGAGAGAGTTTGACGTTCTAGTTTGTTAGGGTTTTTTGTTTGATTGTGATTTACTTGTTTGAGTTTTAAAAAATGTTTAGTACATAAGTGAGAGTTAATATTGGTTTAAAAATAAAATTTAGAAACTTGCAAAAAGAATAAGATTTCTTGATACAGAGTGGACTTGATACTCTTAGAGGTATTTTCCAACCTTACTGATTCTATGATGTCATTGAGTGGCCACAAACAGAGAGGTTGCTAAGCAGACTTGAATTCTAGACTAGTTAAATTCTGTACAGTTAATAATAATTTGCATTTATGAGCAAAGGCTGAGTCCAAATCCATAGGGATTGTGATAAACAGGGGCAGAATTTCCCTACTCCTCCACCAGGCAGGCCCACTGCACCCTGTAAGGGCTTATTTGCAGGAGAAAGCAGATGGTGTTTGTAGTGCTGCATTCCAGCTGGGATTCTGCCAGGGAAGGGCAGCCTTAATTTTTGTCCCCTTTTCACTATGACAACTTTGCCAGCCTGGCTCTAATCACTAGTTTTTTGTGGTAGTGTTAGCTAGAGGAGGATTACAGGGCAGTGATGTTGACTTGTGATGCTACAGTTGTTCTTTGGGTGAGCAAAGAAATTTGCTTGCAAAGGTAGGGGTTAAGCACAGAAGATGCAAGAGACATGATTTATTGTTCAAACACTGAACAAAACGACCAACCAAAACTAAAAGACAAAGTAATTGCAATTAGGAGAGCTTGACAACTTGCTCACACAAATTAGAGTCATAATTAATGTTAAGGCCAAGATCAGCTACCTTGTGAGCTATCCTGGCTGACCCCAGAAAGCCTCCTCTTGGAAGGAACAACCTTTCTGGATTTCTGAGACAGTTTTCTGTCTCAGAACAGAGGAAATTCTGTTGCCCTCCATACAGCCATCAATGCATTCTCACCAGTGTACATGATAAAAATAATTTCACTGAATTAAAGGAACAGAAACTGAGAAGAAAAGATTAAGTGATACATATTTTCTTTGCTGAATGCCTCACATGTATTTGGCAGGTATGCTGGAGTGAGCACAGCCTGCCTCCAAGAGATTGCATGGGAGTTTGACTCCAGCCTTTCCAGCACTTTGTGAATAGACCTAATGTCACAGGCTGGATAACTACAGAATTGTGTTGCTGTTCACTTTAAAGCACATCCCTTTGTTACCCGTCACTTCAAGAACTACTTATTTCATGAAATGAGCTTTTCTAGTGTCAATCCTTCCAACTAAACAAAAAAGGATATGAAAAAAAGACTATTTCAAAGTCTGTTCTTCGTATATGAACAAATGATATGGAGTGAAATACACTATTCTTCAAGCTCGAGAGGTGAATTGGTATCCAGCTAGGACTGAAGCAGCCCTTAACAATAATACCTGATAGTTCTCATTACTCTGCAAATGAAAGTGTTTCACAAGGATCACTTGAAAGGCTCAAGTAAGATATATTGTTAGCATTTTTCTATTTGGAAGATCAGTGGGATAAGGAACAGATTAAACTACCAGAACCTGTTAAAAGGACTAAATTCCACAAGCACAAATGAGCTGGATGAGTCAAAATAACCTCTACGTGTCCTGTTTTCCTATACTGAGAGACAAAACCATTCTTTAATCCTGAATAACATTTGTTTAGACAAGAAGAAAACACCCCAGAGCACAGTCCCTGCAGGAAGAGCCTCAGGCACATTCCTCTACAGCACGGGCAGCCCCAGAACTGCTTCTCCTTGCGGCACCCATCCTGGGAAAGGAACTCCTGGTGTGGTGAGCCTTGGCAGGGATGGTGCAGCAGCCCTGGGCTTTCAGGAAGTGGGACCAGAGAAGAGCAGCCCTTTGAGCACGGGAGGCATCAGGCCTCTGTCTCTGCACTCACTGGCTGCCCACACAAGGGGTTTGGTATTGCACAGAGGTTCCTGCAATGATCCCTGAGAGGGGAGGAGGTGTAAGTGCTACAGATCTTACTACAACTTTCAATCTTTTTGTTTTCTTTGCATGATTTCTTGACCAGTTTGTTTCCTCTTTTTATATGGGTTCACTGGTTTCTCTTTTGATGTGGTTTTATGTGTTTCATCTAGGACACCAGAATGGACTGCACTGCTGCTCATGTGACTATCAATGAGCAGGAAGACAAAGAAACCACAAGAGAACCCATTTCGCGGATCTAACAGGTCCTTGGAGATAACTAAGCAGATTACAGGATGCTATTCTGCATGGAACCTTCTGAGCAAACACTTCACAAAATACAGGCCGTAGAGTAAAGGTTTCAAGCTGTCACTGACTTTAACTTGCATGAAATCAGGCTCTCCCAGCCCTGCAGAAGGAACTTACAACCTCTTTATTTTTCTCTCCCTTCCTCTTGAGTCCTCCCAACACCATAACATCAAAATAGAAATACATTTCCATGTGTTGCCCTTCTAAGGCACCTCAGCCTGGACCATGCTCATGAGTAGAAAGAGAGCTGGAATTCCCTTTGCCTTTGGCCTCGTTGCCAGCTGGAGCTCTAGTGTCAGCAAACATCCTGAAAGCACCCGGACCATCCGCTGGGACCAAAAGCACCCATCCTATTCTCTCTAATAAAGCGACCACAGCTCTAGAACTACTTTTAAAAGACCCTTTTTGTTAAATTAATTAAATGTCGTGGGAGATACCAAAAATGGTTGGTGTGTAAGAGCAAGGTATTAAGGAAATAGAAACCAGGTTTCAATGGAACAAAAATCCCTACTGAAATGCCTTATTTTCACATTGCTTCAAATTGTATTAACATGAACCATCTAGGCATTGTATCTGAAAAACAGAAATCCCTCTTTTTCCTTTTAAACGAAACAGGGAAGAGCAAACTAGCTTAATGTCATTTGATTGCCCGAATAGAAACTAAGCAGGAAGAATAATTAATCCTCTTTGCCAAACATAACATATAAAATCTTAATAATTCTTAAAATGGCATTTATTGCTGAAATAAAAGTGTTTTGGTGCTTCTAAATGGAAGGAGAGGCACAGAAACGACATTTTTGCATTTTATACCATACTTAACAACATCAGCTCATGGCTTAGCTCTGTGTTTCCTTTGAATTAAAATCTCAGTAAAAGCTCAAACTTTACTCTTTTGGGAATGCCAGTGTAGTTTAAATTACATTATGTAGAGGACCAGAGGGTAAGGGAAACTGAACGGTAGCTATCTCAGGGATGATAAAGCAGGGATCTTCACAGGGAAAGCAGGAGCTTCAGAAAACAACAGCATGAGGTAATAGCAAATGTGCTAGATCTTTCTCCAGGAGGATCTGAAGGAGATTAGAAGGAGAGGGACTAAGATAACAGCATTTGAAATTAATAATGTTTATTACACAAATGGCCTTGTTGGACAACCCATTTAATACAAACAGTGGCTGCAGCCCTGCTTTGGTAGGCAGGGGCTGCTGAATAGGGGCCCCTGGGGTGGCCTTAGCAATGATCAGTAAAACTGCTGGCTCTAGGGCAGGGCTCACCCTGCTTTTCTCATTCAGGAAAGCGTGGGGTAAAAGGAGCAGCCACCAGCACTGCAGCTGAGCTCTCCATCCCAGGCTCTAAGGAACAGCAACCCCCTCATACTCCTGGCTTCTTCAATACCTCTTTCTCCCATTACAATTGAAGGAGTGGCTGTAATGCTTTTATAAACATTTCAAATTATGGGTTTATCTGAATAATAAGAGATTATTTCACAGCAGTGAAATCCAGGTCTGTACCTGGCCTGCAGTACGGACAGAAGAGAGGAGCACCTGGTTGACTCCATAGCACAAAGTATAAAGGGATGATGGTTGTGCTCTGCCCTGAGAAGGAGTGAAATCAGCTCCCTGTTTTACCATATCTAGCACATTTAGGCTGGTATTAGTACTGCCAGGACTTAGAAAGAATAAGAGCAGCTTTAGCTGAGGTGGGGGCTGTTATCAGAGCTTTATTTCCACTGCTTACTCCTTTTAAACTCAATCATAGTTGGAAGCCTGAAGCATATAAGGACAGGAGTAATTCCAGTCACTGGTGAGAATCAAATGTGGAGTCTCAAGTCACTTCAACATTTTAAAAAATGTTATCCTCTGCTTTGCAGCTCCAGTCATGTAAAGAATAGGATATAACAAGGATAACTTCATCCCTTTAAGTCACAATCCTCTTAGGATACATCCATCTTTTCCTTGGTGTAGTCACATCCAATTTCAAAGCTCAGGTCTTTTATCACTCACACAGTATCTGTGAGACTTAGATAAGCTTAATAAAAAATTCTGTAATACACAGTAATCAATATTTTCCAGAAAAATGTATGTTGACTAAAATGTTCAATGAAAGGATGAGAACACTGTGACACCCCTAGCTAGGGCAGCCAATAGTGGGGTTTTGGGTGAGAACCTCTGGATTCTGGTTTGGCTGCCTGTTGAGGGCTTGCAGAGCAGCCCCAGCGGTGGCTGTGCTGCTGAACTCCCTGGCATGTGTGGTTCCCTGGCAGGCTGCAGCACACACTTCCCTGCACAAATTCATCTTAACAACACCTCACTATTGAAATCTAAACCTCCACACCTCAAATCAAAATACAGAAATGTCACAAAACTTATTCACATGAACTCATACTTGCAACAAATAGAATGAGAAACTTCACACATTTTGTGCTTAAATACCATCTACTCTTCACTACAAAGCAACTACTGTACTTCACAGCCATTCCATCATCAAAAGAAGCCACAGAAAGACAAAAAAATTCAAATATGAAATTCAAACCACAAAACAAGTTCAGCAGAGATTCACCGGGCAAGAAGCCTCTGAATTCTTGGACCTCTTGAGAATGCACTTCAGATGAGAAGTCAGCAAGAGTTTAAACTCAAGTCTTTATGTCGGCATTTATCATAATTTTCTCTGCCTAGTAGCAAGATTTGTCAGCCCATTCAGACTGCCATTATCATTGTCATCCACACCATACTCCACTGAGAGTAATTAACCAGTACCTGCCCTAAGTTTTTATCTTCTCTGTGATCTTATAGCACACTTAGCTCATTAATCTTGTCTTTAAAACCTTTCCAGACATCAGAGTAGGCCTTGGCAATTTTGCCAGAGAACATTTCATAACCCACTCTTTTGCTAATTACTGGCTGAACACAAATGTAAAGCCTGGCCTCATTCGTTAAATACAGACGGGGTCTTTGCAGACTTCAGGCTGTCCCTGGGCAGCTGCACCTCGCTGTGCTCTCGGTGCGTCCCGCGGTCCCTGGCTGAGCCGAGCAGCAGGCGGCAGAGCCCCGCTGGTGCCAGCTCTGTCCTCGGGCCGCGCTGCCGGGGACACCGGCTGGGGCACCCGGGAGGGCAGGCAGGCAGGGAGGCTCAGCAGCACCGGGGCAGCGCTGGCTGGGACAAGGAGAACTCTGCTCCTGCAGGCAAATGCAGGGAAAACTCAGCGAGGAAAAACAGAGATCACCTTGCTTTTCTCATTTGCCTTTGCCTGGAGTAGCAATCTCTCTCCAAAGTGCCACTCACTCCCAGGACTAGACCCTGGCTGGTTATTTTACAGGAAGGGAGACAGCAGAGTATGGGCTGGGTTTGTTTACTTCAGACTAATTATTTTTCTTTAATTATATTACTACTATCATCATCATTTTAGTAATCTGAAACAGGCAGTAATTACACGATATTAAAAAAATCCCTTGTTAATCACCCTTTTACTCCTGACTACAGGTTTTATTCCAACAAGGGCGTTGCTGGGAAAAAAGTAAATTTGCTCTACTGAGGCAAGTTTATGATGACATTTCTAGCTATCTGATTACCTTACTGTCTCTAATGCATCTAAATGGACTCTGCTTTGCTAGTTCGTCTCAGTGTATTGGAGAAAAGGAAGCAAAAACATGATAAAATTATAAGTATGTATTTCAGTGCACTGTAAAACACATGGACAAAGAGTAAACGGTACTTGAGCATTAGATATTTTACTAAATCTCTTCTGAAGGCAGTAAAAATCTGCCTTACTTATGAAAGAGGAATGATATCACTGAAGAAGATCTTTAAGTTTATAATTTGTTCCTTGTAAAGTAGCATATTTTTGTTCATTGTTAAGTGAACTAATTTTTGTTGCTTTCATGCTTTATTGATCAATAGGGCCCCTGTAAGCATTGACTGAAGCTGTCACACTTGCAGATTGACGTACAGCATTTAAATAAGCTGTATATATTGTACAGGATATACAGTCTTTATTTCTTTCACAGGCTCTAGAAAGGTTGCCCAAGGATCCCATACTGAAAGTCACTATATCAACACATAGGCAGATTTTTAAAGCTAGTGAAAAATAAATTTACGTGTCAAACTGAGGACCAGACTCTTATTTCAGGCTCTGATTCTATAGTCATGGCTGGGTTTGAGGCTGAGTTGCATTAATTCTAACGGGACCTGTTGTTCTCACCTTGAGGTTGAGTATGCCTTGAAGGAGAACTTAACGCTCCAGTACCAGTGATGAAATGCCTGTCTATAAATACAAATGATCACAGCACATATGCTCCTTTCCTTCATCTCAGCTTCAGGACTGCAGATTTCTCGTGTTTCAGAAAGCCTTAAACAGCAGCATTAGTGTAAGGAATGTATTCCCTCCTCCTATGTTTTGATGAAATAGGACCCAAAGGCAAAGGCCTTCACAAGTGATGTCCCTTCCATATTTTGTTCAGCCAGGAAAAAAGGCTCCTGAAGATGAGGCTTATGGAAGTTCTCACAGCATCTGGAGACAGGTGCAACAACTCCAAGTCCTACACAGGAGGAGCTGCATGGAAAGGAGGGCTACAGGGGGCTCTCAGGGGTGCACAACACAGCTAGGATGGAGCTGGCTCCTCCTCATTTCCATCAGCCACCTCAGCTCAGGAACATCAGAAGCTACTCAGTTCTGCAGACACCATCTGGTCAGCCTCTAGCATTTCTACAAATAACAAAGAGGTCAAATAGCATTAAGCTCAGTTTGGCTTTAGGTGGCTTAAGATTTAGTCCCAATAAACTTTACAAGTAGCTTACAGATTCTGAACTCAAATAAGATCTGCATTTTGGGTACTCAGAGTTCCAAGTGACCTGTTGATGAAGTTGATTACACAGGTTGGCGTGTAAGAGTTGAACAAACACAACTCCTTCCTTAAGGACTTAACACACCACCAACTTCATCCACAGATTAACCGAGCAACTCTGTGGGACAGGGTGCATTGGCAGTGTGTCGGTCAGGAGCTGGGGCATTGAGGATGGGGGGAGCTCCCCTGGGTAAAGAACATTTCTGTGCAGTGTTAGATTCAGCATTACACCTGCTGTGTACATACAGGCACTGCTCAGGGTGCTCTGCCTAAGCAGGAACAAAACAGTTCAAACTTGACACTATCTCCAAAAGTTATCAGCAACAAATGGAGAAGGGGTGTGGGTCTTCTTTGGTGGTGAAGAATGCTAAGACCAGCCTGATTCATCAATCCCAAACTTAAACATCCTGAGGATGTCAAGAATAATGTTTCCTAGCACCAGTGAGGATGTGGCAAGGTTCCTGTCAAAGGAACCAACAAATTATAGAACCAATAACTTATCTAAAGGTGCTGAGCTGAGAGAGCTAGTCTGGAACCACATCACTGTCAGGCAATCAGTTTATACAATGGGGTATCTCACTTTTTAAGGGCAGGGATTATCCCCTTCTAGAAGTGCATGTGGAGATTCCTCCCAAGTGGGGACAAACCTCAAGGTTATTCCTTTAGGCTGAGTGAAAGACATTTGCCCATGGTCATTGATAAGGATGAGTAACTTCAATTTCTACTTAATAATTATTTCACTACTTTAATATCATTGTTTAAATCTTGCTTTAAAAAATAATTGTAACTGCTAGTATAGTGCGCTGTCTCTGCTACATAGTAAATAATTCTGGTCATAGTCTTTTAGTCTTTATCACAAACAAAGCGTGCTTTTTTATATGTGTATTTGTGTTCCCATATTTAATCTTGCAGGACGAGGTTGTATAAAGGTTCACGTACATCTATGTAATCCTGGAGACATAAATTGCTGATCAAGTCTGGGGCTAATATTGGATCCAGCAGCATTCAGACTCCTCTCTGAGGAGTTTAGAGAGAAGGGGGTCCTTTCTGTACCTCGTGACTCAACATCAGGTCTTTTCTAAGAAACATCTGAAGCTTCCATTCTAATCGCAACAGGAACTTCAACATATTCCATGAGGACCCATTTTCTTTTCAGGATGCCTTCCATAGGAACAGTAATCAAAATATCACCCTTGCTTACTACGGGGGAGGATGGAAGTACGCTGTTAAGAGTTACACATCACCCCAAGAATGCTTTCTACTCAGTTTTCCCAAGTCATCATTAGCCTTGAGAAAATGACAATGTCACAGAAAAAAACCCCAAAAGTTATTTAAAACACTGCAATTGAAATAACAGAAGTAAAGGAGGGAAATGTATTATTTTATGACATTAAAAAGACTGTAATATTTTTTCAGCAATGCGTAAATGTCATTTAGCATATCCAGCAGATTATTTTGGTGAGAAAATCTGTTTCTGGAAACCTCTAGTCTCATCTACTAAAACCATGCTAGAATTAGAATCAGAGCAATATATTTTAGTTACAATAGAGTTCTGAAATAATATATATTAAGTCTTGTTACTGTAAGGCACAGCAGGATTCAGCTCCTCAGCCACGCAGAGCACAGCTGCTGATATGGGGGCAGAGACTTTAAATCCAGTGGACATTAATGATTTTATGGTGTGAAAACCAAATTTCATCTTTTCTTTCTCAGTGCTGTGGTTATGAGAGGCCTGGTAATGACATGCAACTTGTCAAAGAGAAGAAAAGGTTTTAACTTCCTACCCTGGGGGACTTTGGGACTTGTTGTAGGCCCACACCAATGAGATCTTCTAAATGGATTCATTACCTTTAGTGCTGACTATGCCTTCCTCTCCGTACTCCAACCAGTGGATCTTTGGCACCAGGCTTTGTTAGAGCACCAGTGCTGCCTCTGCTAGGTAAAACGCCTTCCAGCATGGCTACCTCCATCCATAATACTGATGCCTTTTCCTGGTCTTGAAATTAAGAGTCAAACATGGTTAGAAAGGAAAAAGGGATTTTACATCGGTATTAATTTTAAGGATCCTTAGGTGCACCACGTCCAGGTTGAATGCACCTCAATGCACTGCCCCAAGCTCTCCCAAAAGATCTGGTATATCATTGTAGGTTTTACTAATTGTCATATCTATCATAAGTTCCCTAATGAGAAGCTACAATGAGCCCCCCCTCCCCAGGGAACCTTCCCCTGGATGGTTCTATCTTAGTTTACAAAATGTGTTCTGGAGAGGACCTTGGTGTCTGGGGCACACTGATCCCTAACTATGAAGTTTCTAAAATGTTTGGTCTCCTAGCTTAGCAAACAAGTCCAAGAATGTAGGCAAAAAGCACTAAGGAATACAGAAGTTGTAAAAAGGTATAAAAGGGGTTTAAAAGAAAAGGCAAAAAATCATCATGGCATCAATACAGCTCAGATCCCCCAGAGATGTCTGGGGCAGGGGGTATGTAAGGGCTGGCCTGGGTGACCTACAGCAGAATCTAGTTTTAAGCTTCACAGAATTTTTTTATTACAAATATGGGAAGTCAGCATAGATTCAGCTGAACATGTCCTGTAAATGATTTTGCCAGAAGGAAAGACAAAAGGCAAGCCACGTGAAGCACTAGTTCAGCACCTGACACCAGTTTTCATCAGAGGATTATTTTGTAGGATACACAAGCCCTAGGGGCCAGATTTTTAAAGGAACTTGGACCCAGCAGTTCCAGCTGAGGCACTCAGAGACAGTATCTGCAAGTGGGCTGAACCTGCATTCAGACTGAATCTGATGCTGAGAGGTGTCCAGTACCCTCAGCCTTGAATTTCCAGGGGTTTGAGAACATTCTGAATTAACACCAAGCTTACTGTCAGTTCTTCTTCCTTCTCCCGCCTCTCTCCTGTTTTATTACAAGTAATCCCATCCTGGGAATCCTAAATCATGTTACATGATTTTCTCTGTCCTATTATCAGTTTCTCTCTGTGGGAATAGCTGGCAAGTGCCAAATTTATTCTGTACAAATTGTTTTAAGGGAAGACTGATGTTTTTCAATCTTTCCTTAAATTGAACATTGTATCTTGCTGGTGAGGACTGCCTATCAGAGGATTTTGACTTGCCATGCTCCTACCCTGTGTGGAGAATTAGATTGATGCTCTGTATTACCGAATAGATGTTGTGAACAGCTGGGAGCACAGCTCACACCCACTTAGTGCATTTCTTCATTTTTAATATCTCTTCTCTTACCCTTTAACAAAGTGCAGTCCAATTACTCCAGGGGGCAGGCAAAGGGCTGACCCTCTCACGCTCTTCATCAATCACGATCAATACTGTTGTTTGCAGAAATACGACTCAAAAGACAGTGTGTACTCTGAGGGGAGGAGAGAAGGACAGATACCCGGTCACACCACAGCGTTTACCACCAGAAACACTGAGTACAAGGCACTGAGCGAGAGTACAATCACACAATTATCATGTCTACTCTATATATTCCTGGGCTAGAAAAAAAAACGGTTTGCTTTTTAAAATTCCTTTTTCCTCCCCTCATTTCCTCTGCCATTCCACTAACACACGTGCATGCACATGTCCATGCTCACATGCAGCTTTCCTCTTGAAGCTTGCCAATTGCCACAGATTCATCTTTCTAAGTACATAATTCAATCCGCTGAACATTACGCTGCGGTAATGCTGATGAGCTCTTAATTCTTCTGTATTTATTGCAGCAAATTTATAACTGACCTTAATGAATCTTCCATTATGACGAAAATGTCAGTGCCAAATCTCTTAAGAAGGTCTGGCATACAGCGGTTTTAAAAGGTCAATGTGTGGTGGTTTTTTGTGTTTTTGTTTTGGTTTGGTTTTTTTTAATGAATCGTTTAAAAAATAGGAACTTATATTTCAAAAGACAAGATTACACACACACACACACACACAAAATACCAGACTCATCTGTTCAGGTCCTCGGTTGACAGATTAACATGGTTACTTAACTAATGCTCAGTAAGCACATGGGAAAATTATTTTTTAAAAGCACTGCTGGTGTAAGTCATCAAGAGCCATGTAGTCACTTCTGCATGTTCAGGAGGAGCCACCCGTCCATGAGAGCATGATCCAGAAACAGAAGACAAATTGAGAGGATGGGGTGAGTGTAGGGGGAAGAGTGGCAGGACTTGTGTCCATCTGAGGGCAGCTGGAGCCATTTCACTTTGGTTGCTGACAACTGCCAGTAAAACTGACCAAGAAGCTCATTTACATGGTACAAACTTACTTTTAAAAATAGCTTTGCTGAGTTAGGGCATTTGCTACAAGTGAAGTAATTTACCTGTAAGACGCACAGTGGTAATAGTGCCTACGTCATATCCTGTGGTGGTTGAAAACTCTGAGGGCTGGGTGAAGGAAGGCAACATCACTGCTCTCATTTAATGGGTAGAAAAGGAAAGACAGAGGGTAAAAATTGTTCCTAGGGTGAAATGGCAGGCAAGTGGCTGAGGAAAGAAAAGCTGGTGATCAGGTTAACCAGGTTTTGCTGCTTTTACTGCATATGTGCAGTATAAATATGAAGAGAAAACTTGGCTTTTGGAACAAAGTCTGTGTTCACTGGAAACTGCCCAAGAAGGGCTTGAGAGTAGACACAAGCAGCAAAATCTTACAGTGGTGCATGAAAAGCCCCACATTGCTCATGTACATCTTTTTGTAAAGCACTGGCAAACACTGCTGGAACTGAGAACTAGAGCACCATTTCTCAACCTGGACTTGGCTCAAAGCGAATACAGGTCACCAGAAACAAACAGAGCCCCAACAGTTTTGTCTCCAGCTGACCACAAGAGACATCTCCAAAATTACAGATGCCTGTTACCTTAACAAACCCAAATGTGGCCTTCCCCCGTCTTGTACCAGAGCTGTCTAAAACCAAGATGCTTCTCCCAACAAATCAGCCTATGGCCTGAGTGAATTATGAGGGGGAGAAATCAACACTGTCATCTGCTCATGGAATAGTAATTATCCCTTGTATGTTACTCCAGAAACAATGCCATTATCAAAAGCATCATGCCTGTAAAATAACACTTCTGGGAATGGTGCCAGACCAAGGTTCACAGCTTTTGCTCAGTTTGTGAAAAACAAATCAGCCTAGGTGTTTGCTCAGTTTGTGAAAAACAAGTCAGCCTGCTCCTGACTCTCCTCTCAGGAACCACGTCCTCGTCTCATCCACACCAAGCAGAACTATGGCAAGAACTGACCTGGAGCAGTCCCTGTGGTCAGTTAAGGCATTAGGCACCCAATGGCACCGGGAGGCAGGGGTTTCCTGGAGACACTAAAACAAGCAGTTGTTGATAACATGTTACAGGGTCACAAACTTCTGCCTCCAAACCGGTGCACAGAAAGGCACTGTTGTACTGGGAACATCCAAAGGCCACAAAACCTGGTGACAAACCCACAGAGTGTTAGAAGGTCACTAAAGACTAGCACAAGAATACAAACTGATAACAAAAGAAAGCCAACATCTTGTAGTGCCACAATCTCCTCTAGGAAAGTGGTGGTCCTGGGCATTCACCATTTTGTTTCCCACATTGCTGCTTCCCTCAGGGTTGGCATCTGACGAGGTGCTGAGCTGACTGAGCACAAGAGAGCCTGAGGATGGGAGGCTGCTCAGAGGCTCTGCCACTACAGCAACGTGAAGGAACAGAAATTTTAAAATAATCATCTGACACAAGAGTAATTGTGCACTGTTCTGGTCTCTGCTCCTTACCTGAGACAGATAAAACATTAGGAAGAGGTAATACAGATCCAGGAGAACTTGTAATTTGGATTACATGGGGGATAATCAGATTGCCACTGGTTCTGAGCTTGTTGAGCTCATTTCTGACATACTGTAATTCTGAAACTAAGTTGTTGTATCAGCCAGTAAGTGACAAGTTCAGTGCTAATCTATAAAAATTACAGCCTCCTTACTGCTCAGCTCATTAAACTGACTCTGTCTCCCGGCCACTCATTCATCTTCATAATCATCCCCCATTCAGCTACTAACCTCCTCTGTGTGTGCAGTTTACAGTACATCAGGAAGATAAAGTGGACTGATATTTGCTTCTGAAGAGCAGTGGCTTTTAATTTTTACACACGCTTTAAGTACAAAGACAAATAAGATAATGTGATATCACATTTTCAGCTCAAACATTAGAAAAACGAGAACATATTCAGATTTTATAGCAACGTTAACTTTCTAAATGTAGTTATGTTTCAGTAGCACAGCTGAAATATCCATGTCTGAAACAACACACTTCTCTTGCACTGTCCTGACAGAGGAACAAGGGGAGAGGCATGAGTAAGACAAGATTAAATTTTGAGTTTGAGAGACTTGAGAAACAACATGCCTGGCACAAGAAAACCTATGGAATGCTGCATGGAGCATGCCAGCTGCTGGGCAGGATAGACACCTAAAGAGCACTGCAGGCCCTGGGCACCTCAAGAAAAAAATGGGGCTTCTCCAAAAGTGTCTTTTCACCCCTGGCTGGAAGGGGCAGTGGACCATGCATGAGATACATGGACTATAGAAAAAACAAGTGTGGAGGGCGAGGAGCAGCCACTCTGGGGGCAGGAGGTGGCAGGGATGGTTCTATCAGCCTGGCTGCCTGCATGATTCCTGATTGTTTTGACCCCTGTACATTACAACTCCTGCTGTTGTAATAATTTACAGATTTTATGGGTAGAAGAGACGAGAGGGTGATGTGGGCTCACTGATGTTTAACAGATGGGAGTTTCAACAATCTGGTGCACCGATGTACAGAAGGCGAAATAAAGCTTTGGCAGTTTCACCACTGCTCGTATGTTCAATATCAGTTTATGTACATACTATTAAATACTAATTCTGATTTCACATTTAGCCCTGCATCACTGTCCCATCACTCTGCAGCAGCTCCAAACTTGGAGGAGAGGTACCTACAATGGATCCTTTGCTTAAGCAAGAGCTCAAAGGAAGGAGTGCTCCTTCCTCATCTCATTGCCAATTTGCCAAGAAGAAGCTGAGTATTAAACTTACTCTAAGTGACAACCTTCCATTCCATTGGTAACAGAGCAGAAAAGAAAGGAAATACAACTTTTTCAATGCATTTCAGCCAGACTGGACATGAAAGAGCTTACTGTCTGTGCACTTCAATTTTAGGGAAACTTGAGGTACAGCCTCTATAAAGCGAGCTTTACCAATGAGAAGATGTAGCATTTTTACTTTGGTCTCAACAAAATGTTAAGCTTTGCTTTCAGTAATACAGCCTGTTTGCAGAAATTACACACACCAAGTAGCTAACAAAGGTAACAAGAATAGTTATGCTCTCTCTTCTGTCATATTTAAAGTAAAAATACATAAAGCAAATAAGGTTTGAAGGCAACACATACAAGCATGTACACAAAAGGACAAAATAAGTATATTGGTGTACACACCACAGCAGTCCTAGTTGCAGGATATGGCCCTCATGAAACAGGGAACATCCCAAGAAACAGGGGTTGAGCAGGAACTTAAAATGTGTTCACTAATTCCAGTTTCCCTAATGGTTGCCACGGTGAACATTTTTCTAGCAGGGAACAAAAATGTCTCAGCTTCACTGATGCTTGTTAAGGGCCAGACTTCACAGGGAATACAAAAAGTGATGGTGCAGCCACTGGAAAGGCACACAGGGCAGATGCTGAGAAACACGCAGGTGGGGAAAGAAGCCACCAGTGTGCTGTTGTGGCTACAGAGGAGGGGACACAGATCCAGGCTGATTCCTGTCCTACCTGACTGAAATCCTTGGCTTGGACTTCAGCACAAGTGTTACTGAGACCATAGCACATTTGGAAATATTATGCAAAGGTAAAAAAAGCTATGAAATAAAATATTGCATTGAAGCAGGGAATCCCATAAAAAGATATTAACTTAAGAAAATTGTGACTTTACTCAAAAAACCTATTACAATTTGGTATTGTAGTTTTCAGAAGTGTAATTAAGCAAATATCAGGTGCATAAATTACACTTCTTTTTTTAATTTACTGCTTTTTAACTTAAAAGTTCTTAATTCATATAGCAAAGGAGGGGTGGATGAGAAATACGAAAAGTTATCTTACAAAATTGCTATATTTAAAAGCTCTTTCCTTTTCATAAGGGATGAAACAACACTTTTGGATAAAAACTGTCCTGAGAGCTGTGCACAGGAAAAGGAAGGAGGGAGCAGAAGCAGCACCAGTAACATCTCCCAAAACAGCCTCTGCCCAGGGGGTCAGAGCAGCCACTGGCTGCAGCCCCCTCTTTTGGCCACATCCCACCACCTCCCAGCTCATGCAGCACTGAGACCTCGAGGTGGCTGCACTACGTCAGATTACAGCATAATTTATTAGCATTATTTGATATGGAACATGATGGATAATCGAAAGAAGAGTCATGGAAAAATGTGCTTTTGGGGTCTGCTTCTCAAGCTTCTACCTTAGCAGGTTTAATGCTCCTCTATGGGAATGCCCTCACTGAACTCCCAGTCTCTCCTGAAATGAAGTCCCTGCTCTCTGAGGAGCAGTACTGCACCCCCAGCTGCTTCTTCCTGCCCACCTCAGCTCCCATCTCCCTGACAGTAACAGTGATGAGGAAGGCACTCCCGAGGTTTAATTAATCAAGTCAGTTTCTCTTTTCTGCTCCTATTCAAAGGTTTTGGCCATCAAGTTTGATCTTGTCAGAAAACCAATAGTTAATTACTTGCTCCAAGTACACTGAACCTATTCAATTCACTTTTCCTTCTTTGATTAAGTGAGTCTGTGGATTTCAAATAAACATTAGGCAGAAAGCCTCTTTGAAATGCATCCCGCTCCTGCTTTATGTCCTGTGCATTGCCAAACTTGGAGCCACTTCCCCCACAGAGCCATTATCCTGGCATGCTGCATGATGAGAACCCTTAAAAGCAATGGGGCACACGCTGAGTGCTAGCCACGTTACAACCTGTGAAGTGTCTTAACTGCCTTTGCCATACACTGAAATACATGAGAGTTAGAGCAAGTGTTAGAAAAGCTCAGGAACCAACACACTCGTTCCCAGCCCAGCCTGACAGCTGGCTCTGATGGGAAATGTGCATCTCCATCCCGTGCAGCAAACAATGTTCTGTCTAACCGGGCCATACTGGTCACAGTCCCAGCACTTCCAGATCCCCGTGGATTCATCTAAGGATGACACTGAACAGGAGCATATGAAGCACACTGAGTGCTCTTTCAATACATGATGCTATAATATGAAAATGCAAACAATCTAAAAACTAAACAAAAATTGCAGTCTCAAGAGAGAGACAGCGGAGTCAATGCAGCTCCACAGATTTCACTCGAAATGTGTGAGGTCACTTTGAAAAGTGAGCAACAGGGCTATTCCTGAAGTGGTTACTCAAGGGATTGAGGAAGCACTTGCTTCTCCAATCTACATCAGCCTCTACTCCTCTCAAAGAATAAAACATTCTAAAATAGTTCCTGTATTTCACAGTTGTGCTCTTGTTTATTTGCTATAAAATCTTTTATGTGGCAATTATATTACTGCATTTCTGATTTACATTTAGTCCTAAATTTACAGACAGACTTAGCACTAAAAACAAATCAGCATTAAAGCCACATACTGGTGGTTTAAATTACACAAAATCAAAGAAAACTTGAAAAGATACTAAATTCGAGTTCTAAAAACAAGGAGAAAATAATAATTTTTTTTCCAAGGCAGGAATTTTTAATTTAAAATTAAATACTTCCATGTAGTTAGCAATTATTACTAGAGTCAATTAGTAATTTAAAATCACTTAGAACTGATAACTGAAAGGTGTTACAGATAATTTTAAGGTTATGCAGACAGTCTTATATTGTTGAAGCAGTAATTTGTTTTTAAGCAAGGAAACATTTACAGAACACTGTTATTAGCCTTGAAATCTTATTGACAGATTTTTTTTTTTTTTTTAATTTTTAGATTATGAAGCCTGTTTCTCTTTATAATACAGAGACCCCCCCTCTAATCAAGTCATGCATTAAAAAAACTTGTGGTGCAAGGGGAGCCCTATGCCACAGTACCTCAGACCACAGAAACTTAGGGTGACAGGGTCTGGCAGGGAACTGCTACAAGGTTTGTACCAGCCAAGCCCCTTTCCCTGCCCCAATCACTCTCAGCTGCCTGCTGCAAACCAGCCCTTCCCTGTTGTGCCTTAGGAGACACATTGGGGAGGAAAGAAAAAAGGGGAAAATTGTCTCTCTTCATCTGGCCTAGTTTCAAACACAGCTGTGTTACTTTCATGCTAGAATTATTCAAGTCAGAGAAGACTTTGAGAGTCTCTCATACAAAGTGAGGACTCTAAACTCTCAGGAAAGAGCAGATCCATGTGTGCTCACGTACAATGACAGACCTCAAATATCACCATAAAATTCCAACTTATTTTGAAGGAGAATCTCCTGCTATGGGGATGTTTCTTATAGCCTCTACCTTCTGAAAGGAAGCATTTTTTGCAAGACATTTCAAACACAATCATTGCTCAAACTGAAGCCACCCTACAACGTGGGTGCCACTCAACAGCTGCAGGAGGAGGTGGGTTTGCTGCCAGGGCTCTGCCAGCACCACCAGCTGATGGAGAGCACGGTAGGATTTGTTCAATCTCTGTCCCTTGAGACACGGAAAAGACACTGCTCCTGTCACAGGCTGATCTTAGAGCAATGTGAACAGCTTTGGAAAACACTTTGGGAGTAAAACCTGCAGATTCATCTGGACTAAAACTTTGTAAGTCACTTGCTTCACTTCTGCTAAACTGCTCACATTATTTTATGAAGAAAAAAGTGGAAAAATCAAAAGCTTCCTGACACGGAAATATGGATATTTTTTTAACACCAAACAACTTGTTTTGCCATTTCATTTGATTATTAATTTATAAAATCTTAAAATTGCTTAAATCCAAAGGTGAAGTTTAAATTTTTATTTGCTAAAGACTTACAAAAGTGGGCAAATGGATTTTGTTTTAAGTCAGCCTTGGTCATTTTCCATAAAATTCTTTGGAATCACGAGCCCATCAAGCAATTAGATATCCACAGGCCTTCTAGAGGCACACAGCCAACTTCAATGCACTCAAAGTTTTACTAGGTGCATCCTGAAGTGGAGAAGGAATTACTGGGTCAAAGTGGACAAATTATATTTGAACTCCTTTCTTCATGGTCTGGGGGAACCTGTCCCACTGCACAGCAGGACTGGGCAGCAGAGACCCTCTCAAATCCCCCTTCTAGAGCCAGAAGGATCCCAGCTGCACCACTGGAACTTATTAATTGGACATTACAGTTTTACTTGCTAAAAATCTTTTGTTTTCCTGCTCTCAGCAGCCGTCCTATGGGTTACAGCTGAAAATAAGAGCTATAAATGTGAAAGATGACATGGCTCCCTACAGTGCAGAGACTATAATAAAGCAGCAGTGCAAACAGGAGAGTGTGAACTAAAGTTTTACGGTTCCTCTCAAATACAAAATATCTTAAGTTGCAATGACATCATGATAAATTGATTTTATCAGATAAGAAATCTGGGGATGTGGCAATATTCCTATAAAATCATAAACACTTAGGGTTGTGCCTCTCTGTTCAAGAAGCCTCTATAGATGGAACCATTTTTGCCTCAAATACACAATACTTGGGTATTTGTGCTTTGAGCACCACTTGTGAGTACAAAAATCAGGTAGTACGTTATCAAGTTATATATTCAATTACTGCCTAGTCACTAAAGACTTCTTTTTACTGAAATACTGTTTGCTTTCATAATCAAGTATTCTAAATAATGTTAGAATTGGATTTGAATATTTTTTCTTGCTAATCTGTATATAGAGCCACTCAAAAGCCATGAACATAACTTCTAATAGAGATGCCAATTATCAGGAGACAAAAATTGATCATCTACAATGCAGTGGGTATATAATAAAGCAAAGTAAAACCTTATAAAGAGCTCATTTTTTTCTGAACACCTACTAATAAGTGGATTTAGATTTATTATTGCAGAACACACTAGACAAGTTCTGTCACAAACACATCAGCTGTGTGCACACACCCCAGACTTTCTGTGAGCCTCGCTGGAGGACTCACATGACTGGTGCTGAGAAAGAGTTAAATGCCATCCCTACTTGTAGCTTCTCCTCACGGGCAGAGGAGGATAAAGCAGTATCTGCTTTGTGGAAATGAATCCTTGGGATATACTGGTATCTGTAACCAACTGCAGAAAACACTTGGGGAGAATTTCCACACCCATTCTCTTCATGGAGGTTGCAGAGGAAGTTGTCTTATAGAAAGTCAAAGGCTTGTTCAGAGTTAGATTGAAAGAAACTCTAGAGACAAAAAGTCCAATTTTCCTCAAAAGGGAACCTTTCATAACAAACCCATGGCGCAGACAGGTGTGATGGATGATATTCTTCCACCCAGCTACCACAAGGAGGAGGTGCTGGGTTTCAGTTCATACCTTAGTCATACAAGACTGGCAATGCATGGGAGAAATGCAGCATAATGATTCAGCTTTGCTGACAAACATACGGGAAATGTCTAGAGAAGAAGGATGAGCTCCAGTTCCAGGAGCTGGGCCACAGGAGTGCCAAACTATTCAAGTCTATTGAGTTCATAGATTTGCTGGGAAAAAGCTTTTACAAGTTGGCATACAAAAAGGCAAATACCACTATGATAGGATTTTATAAAGAATAAAGTTTCTTAATTCAGGTAACACCTTACTAAAGGTTATCAGAAAGGTTTGTGAAAGCAAACAAACATTGAATTAATTTGAGATATGTTAACAATCAATTTGCTAGTGTGAAGTCTGATTTCAAAACACAAACATTTTAGATGGAACAAAAAGGTTTTTCCTTGACAAAAATTGTTTCCATTTTGGGTCATATGATTCACCCCATTCCCCCAAGGAAAAGTAAACATGGATGCACAAGGGGATAAATAATCTCCATATACTGAATAGACAAGGGACCAGAAGAACCATCCAATAAGGAGTGATCTCCTGCCTTTACAGGAGATGCCACGAGCATCAGGACACCCTGCTCTTCCACTCCCGTCCAGCGAATATTTCGGTTTGGGGGTTTTATGACTCATAATTTAGACTGTCACAAGCAAGCCCTCTAACCTTCAAGTTATGGGGCTGTTTTCTGTCCCTCTACATACTTAACTGTCCCTACAACACAGAAGCAAATCAACAGGAAACACAGCCTGCTGAACCAAAGCTATGTTACTCACTGACCCAACATTGACCCAAAAACCAGGCTTTATCTTTCCAAGATACCCATGACAACATTAAAAAAAAACACCACCCTTCCATCCTTGTTCATGTTTTGATGAGACATTTTTGCACTAAGAAGCATTTGCTGCCATGTACATTTGCAAAATCATGGAAATTTCCCTACAAAAATCGTGAATGAGGAATCAATTTATACAAAACAGCCTGTCGCAGGCTCCTTGTGTTCAGAAGGGCTTAAGGATGTTTTGTGTGTCCTGAACAAAGTATGAATAAGGCTGTCAGAAAAAAATTCTATGGTGATGCCTTGGTATAAATCCATCCAGTTCTGCAAGGATGTGCAGCCCTTCAAACAGTGTTTGGCTGCTCTATTTTTATATTTGTATGTCTGATTTAAATGACAAACTGAGAAAAACCTTACATAGCACATAGTCAGACAACACTCTAACAAGCCCAGCACTGCAGGGACCAAGCTCTTCCAGGAGATGGGACTTTTTCCATGGACACCTGGCCCTCACAACACACTGAAGAGATTGCTGAACTTCCTGTTGTTGATTTCTATCAAGGTGGAAAAAAAACAAACAAAACCCCCCATACTTTTACATGATTGCCTTTTTACTTTTTTTGAACAAATAAAATTTATTCAGAATTATACTAGGTGCACCAAAAACCTTCTTTCAGCTTGGAGCAAAGGCTGGAAGCTCATATCTGTCCCAAATACACTGCATAAACATTTCCACTCCCCAAGATATGCAGGTTTCTAATACAAAGACAAATAGTACAATTCTTATTCTGCTTTAAAATCACAAAGTAGTTTAGCTCTTAAGGAAGGTTTTATTTCTGATTTCTCCCTCCACCCACTGCAGTCAAAGGACTCTGTCCAGCAGCAGTCTGCATTTCAGTTAGTACAGGAAAAAGGTTCTGAGGAACACCTTTCCTATCTCAGACAGCAACATGTGGCAAAACCACACAATTTCTAGATTGGAGAGCCTAATTCAGAGGTCTGAGCTGATAGAGAGTCCTTACAAAGCTAAAGAGGGTTCAAAGCTACAAGATGAAAAAAAAAAGGAGAGGCAACAGCACTTTTTATCGCATCTGAATGTCAGTCAGTAAGGGCTCCTGGCAGCAAACACAAGTTACATCCCTGCCCAGGCCCAGCCTCAGAGTCATCCCTATTACACATCACAAACTGGATTCCCAAACTCCTCTGTGGCTCATTACTTCCCATGAAAGCTCCTCTCTGGGGATTTTTAGCAGTCAGTCATTTAAATTCAGCCTTTTCCTGGCTGGAGCTGGAAAACTATGTCTCTTGAATCCAAAGTGCCAGCACAGCCCTCCTCGGACGCGTTAAAGCCAAGAGTACTTTGGTTGTGGAGGCTGCTGCAGACTCAGTGTTCTCAGCCAGCAGCAGCACTTCCCCAGAGTTTGTTTGGGTTCCACCGTTAGACACTCTGTACCTACAGCAGGGGCTCAGATACCTCACTGGATTACTGCTCCTGGAGTAATGAGTCTGATAAACGACAGACCTGAGCAACCCTAAATCTGGGCTCGTTTTGTATCCAATACAAACTTTTACTTCTGAACAAAAGAATCACTTTAATGCGACAGAACTGACTTTTTTAATGAAACACATTTCAATTTGGTATGTATGCTTTAGTGACTTTAATAAAGGTCTTAAACTAAACACACCTTTTTCTTTATGACTAAGCAACACAAACTGAAACAGACAATGAACCATACTATTCAATCTTCTTTCAAGCTCACTTAACTTACTTTTCACATGTTTTCCTGGTGTATGAAACTTCCACAATTTGCTAGAGTTAGCCTATATCTACTATTACACTGCTTCTAGGTGCTCAAACACAAACATATTATTTGCCTACAGTACAACACTCCAAGGTTTTTTGAATTAATCATCTCAGTGTACCTTTCATTTGATGGGAGAAATGTACATTATAAAGGTAAAATCTTCAGATCTTATACAACGTAAGACTCTTCCTGTAGCAGCTGAGACGATTTAATAAGAGGGAAAAAAATATCCTTTGTTATGGTATTTGCTTTAGTCCAAGATATAGATGAAATTGAGAAGGACTCAGACCTAAGTATTTTGATTTAATCTATGAAGTAATAAGGGCATCAGTGAGAGCTTCATGTCCTTGATTCTTATACCTACTAATTCTGAAATCTGTACCACTGGCTTTATTACAGCAAGAGCACGTACACATTTGGTTCCAGCCACTATAATGAATTAAGGATTTGGATACCTTGATGTATGACCACCCATTTTTATTCACAGCAGAATTTATTCAGAAACCAAAGAGGCAAAGCAACATTTAGACCAAGAGCAGACCACCGCCATTAAATTTATTTCAAAGTCAGTTCATAGTCACACATTTTTGTCAAGGTGAAGTCTATGAATATGAGATCAACAAGAAATCAGTGAAAACTTCTGTAAACAGTATTGGTTTTTTATGAAGTAGATACCCTTACATTTCTATTTTTCTTGAAATGTATAGGTTATACTTACACTATTAGAAGTTAAGATGCATCTACTTGATGAGACTGACTACTTAATCATTAGGATTTGGTCTAAAAATAAAGTAATGCTTACACTCATATATTGTCAGAGATGGTACTATAACTGTTCTCTTTCCAGCTCCTTTTGTGCAAGCAAAGGATTTCTGCATAAAGAGATCATATACACATTTAAAAGAATTTACTCAGTTTGAGCATTTTTGTCTCAAGTCTTTTTTCCATATTAAAGGAAATACTGAATCATATAGGAGTTGATATATGAGTGATAAATAAGGAGCAGAAAAATCATAATGAGCATCATTGTATTTTCAGAAAGAAAATGCAAAAATTGTCAACTTTCATTTGGTGCAATTTTTAAAGTGCTAATAAAAGCTATGGCATCCTGAATTTTTCCCACAGTAGGCCAATCTGCCATTGAATTGCATTCTTAATGAAGGCCTCTTGAATTTTACTCTATGCTAATGAAACATGAAAAGCTGCAAGAATAAAGCAGATCTTAAATACTCGTGTACATTGATGTGTATTTTATGTGCAGGTGTATTTTACATCCATTTATTCAGCTATCCACTGCTCTGATGGAAGATTATTCCTTACTTCCACCCATTGTGGGATTTCTCAATCAAAATTAATAGCAAGGACGGTTTTATCACAGCTACTGCACCCACAGATGCTGTGCGTAGTCTTGTGACCAATTTCTAATTATTTTTTTTTAATCACAGATGATAGTGACAGATGGCACTTGGGGAAATTCAGCATTATGGGTGGGGGTAGCTATGAATAATGACAAAGATAGATGTAAAGCAACATGCACATCAATATTTTGCCAGATTTGTTTCTATCAAGTGATAAGGAAACAATGTTTTGACTATAACCTCCAGCAACAGCTAAGACAATGTTTGTTTTCCTTCTTTCTTTGAAAGGAAATTTGTATTACTGTCCATTACTGAAACATGCTGGAGCGTGAAAAAAGGTAACAGCTCCACTGCCATTTAGTGCAGTGACAACCAACAGAGGGTGGTAACCAGCACATGGGGTCAGGGACCCACTGAACACAAGGGATGAAAATATTTGGGGTTTCCCACCACAATTACATCCCCTAAAGGTTTGTTTTCCTGCTTTCCAGTGTCAACCCAATATGAGAAGCACAAGCCTGCAGGTAGCATGGGATTAGGAAAATTCTCTTGTCAGCACTAATTATCCCAACTGCAGGCTCTTGAGACATGTCACACACACCACTCACGACTTCCACAATTCGCTTGCTGGGAAATCACCATTGCTTATATATTCAAAGTACAAAAACGCATGGGTCAAAAACCGTCACTAAAACATTTCCTGACATGGGATCGGGTGCATTTCCACTCCAGCTACAGCACACAGCCCGGGGATTTAAGTGCAATTTCCAAAGATAACTGAAAAACACCTACAAGATGTGTGAAGTCTGTAGTCAATGAGGCCCTGCTCCAATTGCCTCTTGAGAGTGGGGCCCTCTACACATCCACCTTTTGTAAGACTTGCACAGTAACTTAACGTTTTGCATGAATTTCAGTGATGTTGCTTTCTCTACTTCTAATCTGCAGAAGGTGCATGTGGCTGGTGCCCCAGTAAAGGGCTGCAGGTCTGGTGCTGCTGAGGTACCAGTCTGACCTGCACCAGGCAGAACATAGTTCTACCCAGCCAGGCATGGCACGCACTGCATTTCTGCTGGCTTTATACTTTTGTGCTGGTTTTGTGCTAAATCTTTTGAAAAGCCTGAGTAACTCAGATTAATGATGTCTGATCTAGTATAAGGTCTGCTGGGATAAAGTGGCCACTAAAAATATTAAGGTAATATTGCCCCCACCGGCTTTTAAAGCATCAGATATAAAAGTGCAGACGAGCAGACTTCAGGGCTTCCTCCTGTCTGGGAAAGGTAATTAGATTCCCTTCCTATAGGATAGCATGTTTTACACTCCAGCCACACCTGCCTCTGCGCTCCTGCCATTTCCTGAGGGGGCTTTTTGATATTATAAGCCCTCATTTAAATTGGATAGTTGGAGCTCAATGTTGTATCTGTTCTTTACCCTGGAAACAGAATCAGGCCATAGAGTGCGTGTCAGGCTGCTCTTGCCAGCTGTGAATACAAGTGGAGTTTCCAATACATAATTTTTATTTTCTCAGTTGCTAAGTAGCAAGAGTTAAATTCTCTTCCCTGATCATCACACAGGTTCCCTTGAAGTCTATTCAACAGTATCTGCTTGTATTAAACTCCAGTTGATGTCAATAGGGGTGCTGTAGTCACAGGGAGAGCAGGATAACTTTGAAGGAACGTGTTATGTGTTCAAAGAAAAAAAATTAACCCTTCCCTTCTTAATGTTACCCTTGCTTCTGCTTTAGCAAAGTTGCTCTATAATTTCATGGTTTTGAAAAAATTTTTTTTTTTCTTTTTAATATATTGAAGTTCTGCAGGGAAAATAAAAAGGTATTCATAAGAGAAAGGGGGAATTTAATAAACAAGAAAAACAATAGATACCATTATATAGTTTATTCTTTTTTTCTAGATTACCTGACTAGTGGTATTGTCACAGAATTCTGTTCTGTTCTAATCCACTGAGTAGTTGAGCACAAATATAACTCCAAAGGCTGTTCTACATACAAGCCTACTAGATATAAAATAGAAGTCATTATGCAGAAACCTGAACTCGGTGATTACAGTAGCTTCCAGTTTCACACTGTGCCATGACTGGTGGTAGCAGAAAGGAAGCTGGTAAGCAGCATATTTCTTTAAAAATTAAAATGAACTAGCAAGCCTCAAATGTAGAGGGAGGACAGTACAAAGATAAAAAGTCACTAATCAATCTATGCAGAGTTTGAATTAATTAGAAACTAATCCCATGCAGATTAAAAAAAAAAAAAAGAGAAAAAAGATAAAAACTATGAGTGAAATGAATACTAAAAAGCACAATGAAAATCAATTCCTTTTTCATAAAAGCTAGTCTTCCTAATTCATTTCCTGTACAAATTTATTACAAGACTGATTTAAATTACATAAGTTACTGCCTAATCTTCCACAGGAATTCCCTGGCTCATGCTTCCCTTTCTTGCTCCAGTTGATACTTTCATACGTGAAATAAAACTCTCCTAGAAGAGAGGTGGAAGAGGAAACAAATGCCTATCTTTCAGGGATGCAATCAATGAGCACTGTCCTATTTGAAACAGCTGAGAAGTATTTCAAAGGAAATCCCTGCTTGACTAGAAAATGTCAATGGCAAGAGCCCAGAAGAGCAGGTTTTCACTCCTGACAACTAAGGAATTTGCAGGAAGCCAACTTTGAGGACACTGATTTCATGACATTGATTCCTTGGCTTTTTTGTTGCTCTAAGACATCAGTAAGTTCAGGCAGATACACCGAGCACAGCTGGCAGCTTGGTGAATGTGTGACACACCCGCACACCGAGGAGCGGCAGAGCAGAGCCCCAGCAGGCAGCAGCGCAGGCAGCGCGCCCGGGGCCGCGCTGCATCCCGCACAGCCGTCCCTGCCAGCACCAGCGCCGCAGCACAGGCACGCACATCACGGGCACCCTGCAGCCCTCCCACAGCTGCCCCCGTGTCCTGTCCTTTAAAAAGCAGTATTTCCACCGAAAGGCACCCATTTTACCAGCTGCCTGCTGTCCAGTGAGGGGTGGACGATCCCATCGCTCTGCCAGACTGTCACCTGCCAGGCCCTGGGACAGGCGCTGGTGAGCTGCTCCTCAGCTCGGGACTAACAGCCCGCGCCTCCAAAGTCACCACCTCTGCTACACCGGCAGAGGCTTCAGCTCGTTCCAGCCCTCAGTGTTTGTACCAAAGGGAGTGTTTCTCTCTCAACACAGTCTGTGTAATCACCGGTACATGGATGTTGCCTGACAACTTTTTCCTAATTAGGAATATTTCTGTTGTCTACTCCACAAATAGATGGCAATATAAACTTAAGATTTTTTTTCCCAGGGCACAGACAGAACTTGCATTTCCTTCAGCTTTTCAGTATCAAGGGAGACAGATAGCAGCAGTGCCAAAGTGTCTACTTGAGAGCTGAATATATTTTAATATTATTAATATTATTTGAATAAAGCTTTTTACATACCAATAACCATGACTGCATTGAAACCTTAGCTGGATTAAATCCCCTCGGTTGAGAGCGGGTCTGATTTGAACAAAGGCCTCCAAAGGGAGCAAAAGAGGTAATAAGACAAGCTCATACCTTCTCAGAACCAGGATGGGGATGGAATATTTGAAGGAGCATTTGCTAGAACTTCCAGGGTTAGTGAAGAGGAGCCACAAGATCATCTGCTTCAGATTTTGTTTTCTGCTCTGAGATGGGATACGAGGTTTCCAGCAGCACATCACCAGCTCAGAGTTTTTTAGGGGACCTGAGTCAGTTTCACACCTTAAAGGGTTTTCCTCAGTAACTTCTCTGAAAGGTACAGTAAAGAAGCTGATGGTGACATTCAACAAGTGCTTGAAATGTTCTCCATTTCTATTGATCTGATGGGCAGTGTTACAGAACTGTCACCAAATTAAGTCACAGCAGAGATCCAAACAGTAAGATTAGTGAATTAATAGTGATATTGAATTAAGTCAGTGTTAAACTGCAAAGCAAATACAGCAGATATATAAGTCACAAGTCTAAAGCAACAAGCAATCTTCGTCTAACAAAACCTGGAGACCAGAGAAAATAGCTTTTGAAGAAAACCCAAAAACATCAAATAACCCTGAAAGAATAATTAAAAAGTGTAAATAAGATTTCTCCTGGAAGAGTGAAATGTTAACTGAGTAACATTACAAATGTCTGTTTTGGTTCTAAATATCAGCTTGGGCCATCTTGCATGAAACAAGTGCAAAGTTCAGGAAGCAAACTGCATTTTTTTAACACTAATTGAATCTTCTCTTCTGGGTCTTGCTGTTGTTATGGACACTCAGATTTCTTTCCCCATTTCACCCTCTGCACAAAGCAAAGCTGTTAAAAAGCTGTTATGCTTCAGACTATTACTACACCCAGAAGTTAGGAGAGGTAGGACTGAGACAGACAAGATAATTTCCTCAGTTATTTTCAGCACAGTTTCTTAACAACCTCACCAGCAACAATACCCTCATTCATACAACCACGCTCTCAGAGTGCTGGAAATGAATTTTAGTAGATAGTGACAGTCTGAGGCATCTCTTATTGAAGAACATAAACAGGGAAACAGCTGCATATCTCAAGTGTGTCAACCACTATAGTTTTGGTTTTTTTATAAAATCTCAAGTGCTTGTTTGGATGGATTCTGTCATACAAACAGTGCAGTTAATTGCTGGGATATACCAAATTTTTGGTCCATATTTCTAAGGGTAGGTTCAGAATGACCTAAAGAAAAATCAAGCCAGTTTTGAATTTTGTTTGGTTTTGGTTTGTTTTGTATGTGGCAGCTTTTTAGATTATTTGGTTTTGGTCTGTTTTTTTTTTTTTTTGTTTTGGTTTGGTTTGGTTTTCGTAGGTTTTTTTTGAGGGGGGTTTTGAAGTTTTGTGAAATCATTTTTCCCTCATCAAATTGAAGGGTGCCCGACACGAAGCTATAAATTCCCTAAACACTCACAGACTTGCTGCTCCTGTAGGCAACTAACACTGAGGATGAGAGACAGGTCTGGTTACTAGTTAGCACACTTGCAAAGAATATGATCTGCAGAATAATTAGAACGCAGGACTGGACATTCACCATTGCTCTTCCCATGTTTATCGTAGTTGTATTTTAATTCATGTGCAGTATTACACTTTAAATTTCCCTCAAGTGTTGGGTTATGGATGACCAGACCCTCAGACACATTCTGATATACTGTAGAAAAAAATCAAGAGCTGGAGAAATTCACCAGTGAGGATTAAATCACCTAGCCAACTGGGCAGCTTTTCTCTCCTGATTCCTCCTATTCCAGGATAGGAGAGTTTCCTCCACAGGAAGACAAAAAGCCCTCAAGCACAGTCCTCTTCTGAATTACCCTCCAACTTCCTTGACTGGAAAGAGACTTTAGTCTGAATTTTGGTAACATGAAATTGATCCCTAGCTCATCACATAAATGCATGTACCTCCACATTCGGATTTCACATTGAAATCATTAATCACACAGGTTTAAGAAAAGATAATACCAGTTCTCTGGCCCACATGAACACCTGACCACTCACTGGTCTAAAATTTAGGGTAATTTATGAGAAGATAGAAGACAATGAGTGTTTTGGTTATGGTTGCATAAAGAAAAGTTTACAGAATTTAAATAAAAATAAAATAACTTTTCTTTATAAAAAAGCCTTTGCTTAATTTTATCTGACACTTTAAGTACTGTAAAGAAGTCTTATCCATGTTTCAACTAAATTTTTTTTACAAGTGTGTGTAAGTAATCCATCCCTTTAGACTGTCAAAAAATGAATTGTTTAAGATAAACTAAGTCTGTAGTACTGTAACAAGGCACAAATTAGAATTACACTCCTAATGGCAGATAGATGCATCCAAGGGTTCCATAGGCATTGACGTGTTTTTCATACATTAACCTGTACATACTTAACATATTTACTCTCATAAAGCTCAAATGTTAATTATTTAAGCTGTCATTAAGTATTAATTAAGTATTAAGCTGTCAAAACCCTCTTTTGCCTGTACCCCTCCACAGAAATCAGTTGCCATGCTGCAAAGGACCAGGTGACACTTGCTGTTAAACAGAAAAAGGCATTTTGTTTTGCAATGGGCAGTTTCAATTTACTGCTGCCTGAATTTATAGTGTACATTGCTCTCCCTCAAAAATCTTGTTGAAGTTTCAGCCAAAAATTTCTTTTCCTGCCAAAAATTTCTTTTCCAGAAACTGAAACCTGAGTTGTTCAAGTTTACTCATGCTGAGCAACTAGATAGGAAGGTGTCAAAGAATAAGAAAAAAAAAAAAGCCAAAGCAACCAAACAAACCAGAAAGAGGAGGCAAGAAAAGGAGTCTTTGGTCATTTTGAGAGCAAAGTTGCTCCATGATTCATCAGTAAACCGAATTGTCACACAGCTCCTCTGACTAGCAGGAAAAAAAGAGAGGAATTTCAGCCTTTAGTTATTGAAAATTGCTTAAAGTAAATCCATTTCTGTTGTAAATTGATATGAAAGACAAAGGTTGCAATAATGGGTGAAAATATATTGAGAAGTTTTCAACACTGTTGATGGTAACTGGCCTGAAGGTGTTCAGACCCCTTTAAAAATTGAGAAGCAACTTGAAGACAATAAAAACTTCTAAAGCAAGATAATTCTTTAGAGGCTTTTTAAAATTTAGCACAGCTGGTGATTTTACCTTGCATACAATTCATTTTTTTAAAGCAAGAAATTAGATAAAAACATTAGCTACTTCCTACATAGCATGACCTTTTTGCTTCCAGATATGTCAAAACATTAAATTGTTCTCATTGTAAAACGACTTTTCCATCTCTATCAAAAAGACCTCAGAAAAAGTGCATTGTGCCTCACCCTACATGCATTAGTGAAGATTATTTGTTGTGAAGTTCTACAAAAGAGAAGAGATAAATTTAGTCCAAAGAAACAATTTTTCCATCTCTACTGAAAATATCATATGTAGTTCAACAGTAAAATTTTAACTATTTCTAGCATCCTTGTGTCTACACCTATAGTACTAAGCCATCTGAAGGGAGAACCACGTCAGCACCAGACATGTGTGAGTTTCACCAGTATGCGACCCATGAGGTAATATAGTTCTGGTAACAGTACATTTATTTAACAAAAATATTTGAGAGCAGAGTTTTGACAGCCTGGAGTAGGACTATGGATTACTCTGGTGAGCTGGATTTTAGGTTGGTTTGGAATTTTTCCATATCCTGGGGAAAAAAACACCCACCAAAAAAAACAAACCAAACCAAGTCCCACCCCTTTTCTATAGTTTGTAATAAAACATGCCTGGACACACTCCCACCTTAAAACCTGCATTTCATATTTGGTGATTTGTGCCACCTGCTCTACCTTTCAGCTGTGTAACTCAGTATTTATTGGTGCTGCAGTTTGCCAGGGCCTGAACTCTGCAGAGCATTCATGGAAGGACTGGTCAGGGAGAGAATGGAAATATTTGTCAGCTGAGCACTTTGGGCTGTCAACCCTTTGCCACAAGCTAAGACACAGTGGCTACAGGAGAAACTTGTGTTCATATATACTCGTATACATTGTTTTGCCAAGGCTTTGCAGAGAGCACATGGCAGCAGCAGATCTCTCGTTGAGCACCATGTGACTAAGATACGGCAGAAAGGCAGAAGAATGCAGCTTTACATTACAGTAATTTAAAAATCATGAAACATTAGGTTCTAAGGTAGCTTGCAGCTTAATGTTGACAATGAAGAATAATTTGAGACTTATAATATGCTCATTCATTCTCATCTCAGCTCTATACACAGTGCCTTATCACTTTAAGAAAGACCTTTCCCTGCTAAATCACATTATTTCTATTACTTAGGGAATTACAATATTTGTACAGTTTATACACATGTAATACAATGGGATTTGCATAATGTGAAAGGCATTAGTGCTTTGATTAGGAGAAACACCTGCACAACCTCTCAAGTATTAGTTTCTGGTTATTCTTTTAACCCAAGCATTTCCATCTCATATGTTAAAGCTCCCAGTGAACTGCCAAGTTTTATCTGGGCTACAGTGACAGAAGCTGCCTAAGGCTCTTCTAGTCCCAAAGAGCCAATGTGTGAGGACGTGAGATCATCTTGACTCACAGCAGACACCATACTCTGTCAATTCTGCTGCCAGGACAGAAACATCACAGATGTGGTGCTTTTCATGCTCCTCAACCAGCTAAGCAGAGAGGGAAATAAGAGACCAAGAGCTTGTTCTTCCTGAACACTGCATGAAGAGCAACGTTGTGTACTTTCGTGACAACAGACACATCCTTTAAATCCTAGTGCCTTAAAATCCTGAATGTGGCTTTCACTGCATCAGTTCACCAGCTGCCCAAGCTGCCTGTGGAGGTAAGGACAACAAACAGAGCACCCTCAATTCTAGAGCTCCCAGTTTGGTACCTAAAGACACTGCAGTTAAAGAAAACACTTTCAGTAGTGCTATAGTATTTGGGGTCACCATTTCTGGCAGGCAACCCAAGCCTATGCACTTAGATTGGAGAAGACCAATACAGACAGATGTTTTTCAGAGGAAAGGGTGAAGTTTCACTGAGCAGTGCTTACATTTGGTGCACAAGAAGGGTCTCAATTGTGCAAAACACTGCTTATCATCTCAAAGACGCTGCAGAGTTTGATGGAACCTTCCTTAAATAAAAACCCAAACTATGCTAACCCATGACACCCTGATAAATGACAGTACCACTACTCAGAATGACAAAAGTCCTTTCACACAGATTCTCAGGGAGAGGTAGCACGCTGTTTTATACATGGATTTACCTGTAAAAAAATCAAGCAGGATATCTCCTAAAAATGCGAAACCCACCTTACAGCCTTGAACACAGGTTCCTCAGACAGGCATTTGAAAAAGTCCTGAAAACAAAAAAAACCACCTAAGTTGTACTCCTCAAACTTCCCAAAACAGTAAAGGCTTCAATTTCTGTTTATTTTTGCTCAATGCCCTGTTAATCCAACACAGGCTGGAACAACTAAACCTGATACTTAGCCTCCCCCGACAAAAAAAGAAAAAAATTCTTCATTATGGCATGAATCTCCCCCCTTAGGAATTCTTGTTGCCAGGTTTTGACAGATCAGTTTATAAGTTTTTGGTGTTACAGAGTGGATAAGAAAAGCAAATAGCATCGAAATACCTGTAATCTAGCAAAACAGTTTTGCTGCTTGCATGTTTATGTCAGTTCATTACAGTGCAACGATCAGCAGAGTTTTGTATCTCCAAACTATCTCCCTCTCTATGGCAATTTTACTCAAAAAAGTCCTTTTGAGATCAGTATGAAAGGCTGATGCACCCCTACAGGCACAGCACTACACTAAAAGCATTTGTGCAGGTACGAAACCTGCCAGGGGTCTCTGCAGAGCACCACTTGCCAAGCACGACGTTCAACACTGCCCTTGCACCAGGCAGCCAAGGCTATTACAGCATATTTAGCACAAAGCCACTTGCCTTGCCTCCTTTACTACGAGTTGCTTCATTTACTAATCACTAACATCTTTAAGTGAAGAAGAAAACATGCATCTCTGTGGCAAAACCAGAAGAATTTCTTTAATAAGGCTATAAATCTATTACAATATTTAAATAATGCTATGATTGTCTTTCTATGACACTATTATTAGGTTAATATTATGATTTCACTTTGTTGGTTGAACAAAATTACATATTGATGCCTTGTTTTTCCACAGCAGCTTACCCTGCTGTGTTTATTTTGCTTGGCAACTGGATTTCAACTTTTAAATAAGTGTGCAAGTTGGAAAGAATGAATTCCATTAAGTAATCTTTTATAAATAAACAAAAGGGATCACAAAAAAGTATTTTTCTGATGTCTTGAGATTTTCTGAAGTTGCAGTAAGCTCTTCAAAAGGCAGAGAGAAAATAATATTATCTCAGTGAAACTTGATGCTACAAATGGAAAGAGAAAGGAATGTAAAATTTAAATTCTCTTCCTTCAGTGCATTAAGACAAAATGAATACTTATTTTCCTAGTCCAGACATCAGGTAGTCACAACAGAATTACAATTTACTGCACCAAATCTATGTGTAAAACAGAAAAGTCAGGTGTCCCTATTTTCTAATGAAGAGACATCTGCTTTCTAAAATGTATACCTTGCACAGTATCTGTGTTCTCCTTATGGTATATTTGTGTTTACACAGTGGATAACCATCAACTAGTAGGTTTAGTATTCTTTCTAGTTTTCTTCTGAAAATAATATTTAAGGCTCTGCTTGGAAGAAAAAACCAACCCAAACATTTTTAGGTGACATCATTTTGTCATAAAGAGCCAATTTCTTAATCCTTTGCACTGTGAGCAAGTGATTCTTATTATATAACTTTTTAATAGTTATATTTAGGACTGGCAACTAAAGATAAGAAGTAGATAAATCAGATCACGTGTTTTACCTCCAAAATTTCATTTCCTTTGTAGGACCAGAACGCATCACTTGCACTTCCACTGAGGATGTAACTTGCATCATGAGCAGTCCTATGGATATCGTTAGTCTCATTTGCTGGATAGGGTAAGAAAACAAGTATATGACACAGCAGATTTTATTTTTTAGGATGAAAAATTCTATTTGCAATTGCTTTTACAACAAAACCATCTCCGAAACACCAGCTTGTGATTCCAAAACAAAGGACACCACACTTTGCAAGTGCTGTAGCTTAATACTTGAGACAAAGCAGCTATAAATCTTCTTAGTTCTATTAAAATACCTCTGCACTCAATTCCTCGCTGTATTAAAATCACTTTAGAAGGCAGTTGTTTAGCTTCTCATTCTGTCTCCTGATCATATTTCTTCCTCTTTTCAAGAAGATGACAAGTAGCATTAAAATACTGCAGTGTGGGGAGGTTATAGAACATATCACAGATGTTATTGAGTAAAGAATGTAAAAGAGGGCTGGGGGAAAAAAATGCATGCTGAGCAGACTCATAACTCAACTCTACTTGACTCTTACTTTTACTTGGAAAAAATTATCATGTTTCTAGTCTTTTAATTGACTTTTTTTTAATATCCAACTGATTTTTTTCCTTATTCTGCATGGTTAGGTGCTGTATAGCCTATTTCTGCCCAGGTAACACCAACAAGAAGCACATCCTGAGCTCTCCTACCTATCTGCTACCAGCAAGACTATTTCTCTGGCACTGGTCCATTCAGAAATTCAAAATACAGAAGTTGCAGCTGAATACACAGGCATAATTTAGTAAGAATTTTCTCTATAAAATTACTATTGAAATAATGTTTATTGAAATGTATTTTAAAGTTCTTGAATGACATAGTGAGAGACTTAATACACAAAGATTTAATTGTGATGATTTACAACGAATAATTTTTCTATTTTACTATACCCAGCAAAAGGAGGAAGGGTTGTGTTACACACAGCACTTCATTCAGCATGGGGCAAAGTCCTCCACGTGTGACAGTTTGGCTGTGCCTGGCAGCAGCTCAGTCAGCTGGGCACAACCCCACCACTGCTCTGAAAGCAGTCTCTTTTCCAAGATAATTAGAACTCACAGAAACCACCAAACATTAATGAGGAAACAAATTCACATGAGAGAAAAGAATTCAGACATATTGAGGCCAAATCTGCCCAGAACACCAACAAATGCTGTGAGCAAACACCAAAGAAAGACAATCTGTGGCATCTGAAAGACAGATAATCACTCTGAGATGTTCAAATTGTTGGCAGCTAAGAAGTCTGCTAAACCCCAGAAATACGCAAGGTGTAAAGGGCTTCAACTTTGTCAGAGCTGATTTTCCACATGGAGGTTGGCTGGGTTACAAAAACACACTCAGCTGACAGCACAGTTCAAGTGTCAATTAAGATAAGACATCAAACAATTTACTAGTTATTAAGAAGCTACTCAGACACGACAAATAGATTTGCTGCTAAAATTTGGTCATGGTTTTAAAGGATCTCTTACAATTGTCAGGGTGGAAGAAAACAAAGACTGAAAGTTATGAGTATGGGAAAATGAGGATTCAAAACAAATAGGGCTGAAATAAGAAATATACTGAAGTTGATTGTTATATAACCCTAATATTAAAGAAGACATGAACGGGATCTGGGCTTGAAGCAAAGTTCAGAGTTAAGAAGAGAGCCTTGACACAAACCTAACCAGTAGCTAGAATTTTCTCCAACGTATTTTTATATCACCTTTTTCAGAATGTGCTATTATTTACAATTCTTCTTACTTGCTACATACTGCTAGTTATCAATTTGTAATTCATCCCAAAATGTCATGATTGTTGATTAAAATACTGTAAAATTTAAAAATAAAGTATTAACTTGTCTATATATTTATATATAAAAATGTAATTTGGAGAAGACTGAATTTTCTGAGGATATTTGCTATTAAATTTCCTTTCTCCACTATATCAAGCCCTATTACTTCAAGCAGGCACATCTGTTAATTTAACTAACACTCAGTATCAATGTGTCTAAACGAATGCGTTCGTTTGGAAACGGCCTTGTCTCAGCCTAAAGCAGGTCTTTGGTGAGCATGGTTTATTTTTGTATCCCTCACAAACGGGGCTCTCTGGTTGCAGAGATATCCTTGTCTGGATAGACTCTGACTCACTGGAAATGTCACTACAGACAGGTAGAGGCCTCAGGCAGAGATCAAGGTCCTGTTATCTTCAGCATTTTGTAATTGTACACTAAGGGATCACCACTCTTACAAGAAAGATATCTTCAGGAATGAAAGGGCACAACAGATGGATGAAATGAGGGAAGAGGAGATGGAGAAGAAAGGGCAGTCAAAGCAGCAGTAGAATAATTTCCCACGTAGATTGAAGCCATCTGCAAAATTGAAGTTGACAACTGTTTTGGACATTTTGACTTATCAGATATATTTAGTTACTCAGTCAATACAACTGTTCTCTTTTCCTCCTAATTGTTTTGGGGAGAAGGAAGGATATGGTATTTTACTCCTTTCCCAATTACTTTGATACATTTTTTTTCCCCATGTTCCATTTCTAGAAGTATTAAGACCCAGTAAAACATCAGAGATCCCTCCTACAAAGACGCTCTGCTCCAGGTACTCTTCTTCCTCTTCATTTTTCAGAATACTGAATGGACCTTTCTAAAGAGATGCCTTTATGGTAGCTCCTATTCCCTCCCCACCCCTTCTTTGGCAGCTCATCGTTGCTGAATCAGCAAACTGACCCAAGTCGATGCATACCAAGGGAAAGCTGCTGCCAATGCAAGAGGGGTGGGAGAGCCTTTGATGAAAGCGTGTGATTGCCTCTTTTCAGCAGGACAGCATCAGCTGAGATCCCTTTCAGCCAGCCATCGAAGTATATCCTGCTCCGTTCTTTCTCTTGGTCCTTAATACTGTGATTTCCAAACCCCCCCCTGCCTAACACCCTCACTGTAAGGGTCTTTTCACCCCCTCTCATTCCTCACAGTCTTGGGTTTTATGTTGGTTCTGTTTTGTCCACAAGCTCTCTGCATGTTGTTCTTTAGTTCTTGCAGTACTGTTGCCTCTCAAGCCATAGGACAATCAGGGCAGGAGGCAAAGTGTCATTAATGAGTGTCTAATGAAAGGTAGGGAGATAATTAGTTTGACTGTTGCAATACTGAAAAGGAGCCAGGGAAAGGAAGGTGAACAGAAACTGGGAGCACTGGCACAAGAAGCTCAGAAAGTGGTTTTAGCAGCAGAACAGACGATGGGTAAAATCAAGAATGACTTGGCAGGTATTGGGGGCCAACAGGAGGATGTTTAAAAAGCAAGAGACGTGAAACAGTATGGATATGAAGGAGTGCCCAAGTCTTAGAAATGTTGTGCAGGAGAGCACTGGTGGGGCAAGGACACATGGGCCCACAAAAACAATACAAAAGAGACAGAGCAAAGGGTTACTGTTATCCCACAGTACAAGACAGATTGAGGGAAGCTACAAGGAAGAAGGGAGAGAAAAAGCCAGGGTGTGGTTGAATTGACAGGAACATAGTGATTGATTTTATCCTTCATCTAACAAGTATCTGGGACAGCCTGAATTCTGAACTGTGTTTGCCAAGGGAAAAATCACTCTCCTCCTGCTTCAATCCTTCCTGAGTGCCTTCAGTAAGCAGAACAGCCTCTCCTCTGCTCAGGATAACAGACCTGAATTCATTAGATAAAATTCATACCACATCATCCTGCTTCCTGGCTGCACAATCCTCTTCATCCTGATTAAAGTGCAGTCTTGGTGGAGGAATACACCAGCAGCCCAACCTATTTTTGTCTCAGCCAAGCACAGCTCCCAGTATCATTACCACATGGGGTTACCATTTCCTATCCCACAAGTTTCCGGAACAGCATTTTTCAGGTCAAAATACTGTTTCACTAAAATCAAATCACTTCCTTCAGAATGCAAATCTTTATACTTGTTATATGATAGGAGACATTCAAAATTGAAAGCTAGCTTAATACATTGCAACATAAAGGTCTGTTTCAAGAACACAAAGGAGAAACACTTAGTGTAACAGGTTTTTAAAGAAAAATTAGAAAAATCAGGCACCCCCTCCCCTTACTTCTACTCTTCCATAAAGTTCCCTCTTAGCAATATTTCCTCTTGGCCCTGAACCTTCCCCTCCAACACCTTCTACAGGCTTGTTCCTACTTTGGAAACCATTACACTATAATAAAACTTCAGATTTTTTGCCTTATTTGCAGTTATAGATGTTCTGGTTTTGCTAACACAGCACTTGTTTATTAGTATTAAAAATACTCACTTATGTTAATTCAACTTCTTTTAGTAACGACCAAGTATTTGGAATACTTATCTCTAAATCCTCTCCCCTTCCTATGAAAATGGCAATTTTTCTGTTCAGCAAAAAATGTGTCAGTCTCCAGTTAAAATATCAGACTCTACCTCAGCCTTCAAGGCAGCAGAGCTGCTGATAATCTCTGCTAACCAAGCACAGTGAGTTCAGTGAGAGTCTACCAATGTTTTTTGTTTAAGTCTTTATGTGTGGTAGAAGAAAGTTTAATTCTGCAAAGCTGAAGCAGGAAAGGTAGCAGACCTCACACCTTATCACCAATTAATTAATCATGGTTCTAATTTGCATGCATGGTTTACGGTTTTCTCTCTTTTATGATAAAAACAGTCAAGTAGTATGTTAATTGTGGCAGATTCTCCACTCCCCGCAGTTATTAAATTAGGATACTGTTTTGTTCAAGCTAGAATTTACCTGTTGAAGGCATTATATGTTATTAATCATTTTTCTGGAGCTGCTCTTTGCTACCAGGTCTTGTCACTGTTCCTTGTGAGAAAAGATAATAGCTTCTATTTTCCACTAGCTGACAAAACATGCCAAGTTTATCTCTGTATTCCAATTGAAAACTAAGATTTACAGCTAGCACAAATTGAGACAGTTTAGTCTCTAATACTACATCTGGTGGTGACTCTGTAGCTAGTTTTTGTCAGTTTGGTAAGCTAAAATTTATGGCACATTTGACAACTTCAGTGAAAACACTATTCTAGGATGTTGCATATTACGTTAGTGAATGTTTCTGTAAGCTAGATGTTGTGAGTAAGATTAATGCCATGGTAACAAATTTACAATCATCACAAATAGGAACTGAAATGACCATCTCTACCACTTCTCTTAAGAATTAGAAGGAAAAATACTCAAAAAAAGAAAAAAAAAAAAGTGAGAAACCATAAACTGACAACCACCAACCGGCAGAAATTTGAATGTACACCACTTCAGTAAAAAAACCCTCATTTTTCATTGAGTTCTGTGTATTGCCATTAATAATAATTAATGGTACAAATTACAGGATCAGAGATGGGTCTTCTGATATGAGAGAAAAGGGCAAAGTGGTAGGAAAATGGAGGGAACTGATTCACCCAGTGAGAACACCCAGAGTCTGTTACTGGCTCTAGTGTAAGATTTTAATTAACATTGAAATGCATTATATTTAGCCCTGTATTTCATCTAGGGCATCCATAGCACAAATCAGTCACCTCATCATAGCAATTGTTTAAAAAACATAGTCAGAGTATAAAATCATGACTCAGTTTGTGCATTCAGGTCCCTAAAGCAATATAGTCCTAAACCTTCCTTAAATGGCCAAAAGCATAAGAGAAACAGGATTGTTAACTACAGAAATATTTCAGGCTAGAAATATATATATTTTTTAGGTCAAAGGGTGGAGTCTGCCACTACGGAATGAAACTATTTGGGGATGTAATATCTTTTACCTTCCTGACCATCCCAAAAGTAAAATTTTGTTGCCCTTAGTGTTGTGTGCTGAGCCCAGTTATTTTTCTGTCTGGAGTTAGTGCTCAAAAAGAAGTAATAAAAAAGAAGAGACAAGATATTTCTCCTCTTTTCTTGACACCTGAGAAATGCAGAAACAGAAAAAGAGGGGCAGAGAAGAACATCAGTCAAGCACAGAAAAAAGACCTACAAGAAATAATGAGTGAGGAAAGATGTCAGGACAGTTTGGCAAAGAAACAGGTCTGTAGAGGATAACATGCACCATGGGAAAATACAGATGTGTCGGCAAAAGGCGTGGGAAAAAGGGCACAGATAGGTACTGGGAGCTGGAGGGACAGATGCAAGTAATTGAGGAAGATACAGTGGCAGAAGCAGAAAACCTACTGAAGGCTGCACTGCTACACAACTGTGAACTAAACCAGGAGCCTCACCCTCTCATTACTCCTTTCTCATGAAGCCAAAAGCACGTTTTATCTTTCTTCAGTACCCTATTCTGATAGTTACTGCATTGGCTCAAACTGCCCAGGTCTGCACTGCAAACCTTGGTACTGACTTCTTCCTAGAACTGATTCCTTCACATGCAATATTTCTTAAAATTTCTAACTTCAGACGCTCTATCCAAGAGCACACAGGTCTAGACCTTTGTCAAGAGTCAACAGCTGGCTAATACAGGATAACAACAGGGTAATACTGCTTGGACAATTGTTACCATCTTTTTAATCCCACAGTTGCCTCTGCCTGCCCTGCACCACAGGCAGAGCCAGGCTACAGCCCCAAAGCTGGGCTTGTGCACATGCCCGAACTGCTGTCAGCACCACACTGACAGCACTGCCTCTGTAACAAAGTTTATTTGGTCCCAGCTTGTTATCCAGACCCTGCATTAACCCATCACAAGCAGATCCCTGAGCACTGAACCACCTCTAACATCCTTTGACAATCCTTTAATCTTTAACAGCCCTTCATGTTTTCTGTGCATCAACTACACCTACAGACACCAAATAACCAATACCTACAGAGTGATTTGCAGAAGAGACAAGTACTCATGCACTCACCTTATGATTTAAAAAAGTTTCCTAACATATCAAGTATTTCAAAAATAAAATTCACTGAGTTCTTGGTGTCAGACAAGTTTACAATATTAACCTTGCATCACATAGCGTCATATCTAAAATGTATCTACAGCTAATCACAGACATTTTTCTCTTTCATACACACAGTCTCCCATAATAGATCCAATTTTAGGATGAATTCATTGATACTTGTCACAATACCACAATTGATGACAGTGCCATACACAAGTCTAGGCATACATTAACATGCCTGGGGTTTTTTATGGCAGGGCTAGAATAGCAAGTAGTTAATAATACATGTGACCACACACTGAAAGATGGAGAAAAAATACCTTCCACAGAAAGTGTTGAATAAGGCAGAAATTAGAAGAGGAAAAGAAGGGAAAGAATTAGGAAATGGAAAGAAAGGTATGATCACACCGTGTACTAACACACCAAGGTAGGGTTTCATAACCCTGTGGAACTCTGAAATTTGTTAAGTTTTATGCATTTAACATTGTAGTCTTGATAGCATTTCAAGAAGAGGACTATAAACTTGTTATTAAGATGGCATGTAGCGTCTAACAGTCTGTAAAACTACCACATAGCAAATCTACTATTTAGAAAATTGAAAATCTTATTGCATTAACGTGTTTCACCTAAGTACTTGGAAAATACTTTCTGTGAGAAGTGGCACCATTTCTGTATTTTTTATTTACAGCCATTACACCAGATGTATTTTTTTCCCATTATTAATATATATTGCTAAATTTTAAAATGGAGGGAGAGAAATCTGTTTTAAAAGCACTGATAGCAATGAAATTACAACCCAAGTACAAGGCTGTAATTATAATGTACATATTTGAAGGTATTTAGTGAAGTATTATTTAGTACATGTCACTAAAACTAAAATCTTGGGTAAAACCATAATTTGATGTCTACCCTCAATACTCTTCTTAACATTATTTCCTCCAAAATATTTAAGTACTAGATACTACTGTCCAGAGACTTATTCTGCCAGAAGAGAGGAAGCAACAAATACCCACACCATAACAAGTTCGTAAAATGTCTCTGTACTGACAGAAAACCTATTTCCAGTATCCCACAAATAACTCAAGTTATGAAATCATTTATTATTTGAGCTGCAAGCAGGGAGCATACTAAGATGCATTTATAATAGAATGGGAAGAGGCATGCAGTGAGTAATATTTCAGTGCAATTAAATATAATTTCAATAATAAATTATGTACCATTGTAAACCCAGTGCTTTATATAAGTATCACTGATGACAGTAAGTTAGAGTGCATTTGTGTTTTATTTATATTACAGCAAGGGATATATAATGGTTCTAGGGTGTTTTCTCTGTTGAAGTCAAGGGTAAAATCAAGCAATCCGTGTGAACAGCAGCTCTTTCTGTTTTACCTATTAGAATACAGGCTCAGCTATTTTTGGTTTGCAAGACACTGTTTGAGACTGTAGCATATGTTACTTATTTTCTTCTAAGCTGTAATATTTTAGCCCAGATGCGTTTGAGTATGCACATAGCAAAGATTATTAAAGGATTTGCTGCAATCACCTCTAATTTTTGTACATGTATGAATAGCATGCTTAAGTACTCAAAAAATTCCAAAAAGAGTTTTCCAGAAATCAGTGAAGATGTTAAATCAGTGTCTGTGGCAAGGGAGCAGGTGCCATCAAAGACAGATGCTGTTTCTGTCTCTTCAAACATTTCAGCCCTGGAGAAGAGCTTGAGTGAAGACATCCAGCAGAGGTGAGTTGGAGGAAGCTCACATTAGAGGTGGAAGGTGCTATGGCAGAGAAGAGGCTCCTGAACCTACAAACTGTTCCCCCACAGAGCAATTTTGTGAACCATGAGGAAGCACTGGAAGAAGAAATTTAGACACTGTTGCCCAGCTTAAGTAGCTGCTCTTGTAACCTGGGTCAGCAGATTTTGAAACTGAGATACTATTTTTGTCAATGAGTTACTGCCTAAAGGTTTAAAGCTCTAAATGAAATTACCTGACATGTGAGACAACTCTTGGGAAATCCAGCACTACTGATAGCACTTAGACTCACATCTGCAATAGTTTGTAATAGTTTGAGTTTTGAAAGGGAACCTTTGAGGGTTGACTAAATGCTAAAGAAAATGGATAGACTAAGAAGTTGATAGACCAAAGAAGCATTAAATTATTCAACAGCTACATCCTACATACTTCCACAGCACAGTATAATCCTGATTTAGCTGTGTTCCCCTGAGTTGCCTCTGAATATATTCTGAAGTTTATAAATATGCTATGAAATACAATATTTTCAAGAAGTTAAGAATTAGAAGCTGGCAGCAATTGTGTGTCCTGGGTCAACAGTCTCTTTAGAGATCAACAAGGGCCCAGTCTAGATTCTCACCTCCTCAGCCCTCCTGGCTCAGTGTTAGTTGGACAAAAATGCCTTCAAAGTGAGTCTTTTCATTTTCTAATTAACCATTCACATTATGTTTTACTGTAGGAAAATCCAGGAGTATTTAGGGTCTTAGACTTGGTAGCCTGAAAGTTTCTTTCCCTGCTCTAGATAAAAAGAGCATTTGAGGCTACAGGTGCAGACATAGCTTTAATTGAAGTTTATTTAATGCCCAAAGCAGTGAGATAACTCATCCATCAGCAGAGCTAAGAGGTGTGGGCAAGAACATATGCTCCATCATCTCGAATAGATGATCAACTTGCCTTTTCATTTCCCACCACGCTACCAGCAGTCATGTTTTCTCAGGCAGAGCGTGGCTGAAAGCTCTCAAGGAAGCAATTTTATCCACTCTTCCCTGAAAGGGCCAGTGCCTTAAAGGCACAATTAAGTCCTAAATACATAATAGTTAGTGACATTTAGCAAAGCATGTCATCCCTGGCAAACTGCCACTGTAGAAGAAACAGCAAACAAATCTATTTGCATTGTTTTCAGTAGGTTTGTAATTTTTTTGTAACTGTATTGTCAGCAAGTGCAGAAGAAAGTATTAGATGAAATAAGCTGGTTAACAGACTGAACTAATTATATTGATGCACTGAAAAGAACTAATAAACTTTGTAGGAGGCAGTATTTGGTGACAAAAATAATCCCTCTAAAGCCACACAAAATGCTTTATTTCTGCTACCAACACTTGTATAGCTTGCACTGCTCGCAAGTGTAAAGCTTGACAAATAAAATGATCATTAGAAATTCAGAGTACCACCAATGTCCTGCTCAGTTTTGGGTTAAACAGACCTTCCCTCAGCCCTGCCAACCACACACATGCCTCCCCCTGCACATTTGCACTAAAGAATCAATGTTACACTTCTTAAAACATCAGCAGAAGAACATTACTGGGCAACTATGGTCAAAAAACCCATGAACACCTTGGTCTGCAGTCTCATTGCTCCCATAATAAAAAAAAAAAAGACATAATATTAAACCAGGAAATTCTGTTCAGGTGCTCCCCATTAGAGATTACATGAATAATCAGGTTTCTTCCCTGGCCCCCCTTCCCCCAATCTCAATTTTCATATTAAATCTAAGGGAAATTAATGAAATCATTTCCAGCTGAACACCCTAGGTCATACCTAACCCACTAAGTCAGTCCTTCTATACCCAAGAGCCTTCCTGGTGAAGAAAAATTATTTGTGTGTCCTGTCAAAGCAGCTAAGTCCCAGCAACTACCTGCAGTGGTTTCAAAATTACTGTCTGAGCCTCAGTTGTGCCCTCTGCTTGAATTGCTGGAGAACACAGCTTTCAGTAAAGATGCTGGATTTGGCAATGGATACCCTACAGCATGGGCTGTACTGCTGTCTGCCAACTTCACTAAGACAACAACAACCTTCAGTAAAGGTGGCGAGCAACATCAAAATTGACAAGACAAGATTCAGAGCTGCCCTATTAATGGAAGAGTCTTCTGTATTTAGTAAGGAGAACATCTTGTTACTAAGAGTTTGCTAAGCATTTAAAGTAATATATTTTGAAAGGACAGAAAAGCAGTATTGCATGTCAATGACAGCAAGATCCAGCCTTACTAAGACACTCCGTGCTATATGAAGTTTAGATAAACTGAGTTTATACAGATATAAAGTCGTTCTTAATATTAAAAACTGATTATTAAAAGGACATTCATCATCAAGCCATAGTCATACCTCTGCCAGAAACTGCTCACCACATTATACAAGAGAAGGACAATCTCTTAGCTCCAGAGACCAGGTTAACAAGGCCAAGCATATGAACACTACAACTTTGCAACTATATTCATTGTGCAATTAGATTTTGTTCATTCTTTTCCCTTTTAGCATGGGATTATTTACAGTCTTGAAAATTACACAACAGGTTTCATCCACAAGAATTATTATTTTCTCTTTAGCTGGTTTTAAAGTCTGATTTTTACTTTTATTTATTAAAAAAAGGACAGCAGTAACTGTTAAATGCAAATCTAGTTCAACTACACTGTTTCTTACAGAACCTTAGTGGGATACTCAGGGACAGTTTCATGGCTTGCTAGCCTGTGTGCTACTAACATGACGAGCACATTTCAGTGCAGTATTAATGCACCTGTGAGCATCATGAAACGTGGAAATCATTATTTCATTACTTGAGCGCAGTTCACATCTTGAGCATCTGGAAATGCCTGAAAAACCTCAAGGGCTGTGGACCATAAGATGCACAAAAAACCATGATTTACAAGTAGAACAAAATGCTATTTAAAAATACCAGCTTAGAAAATGACATCTTAATATTATTTAACAGCTTTTTGCAACTACTAGCTATATATCCTCAAAGCAAGTTTGCTTTTAGATAAGATTGAAACTACAGCACAAATATGAAAGTAAAGACTTCCTGAGAATAGAGGTTGTCACTTGTGCAAAATGAGCAGTGTTTTCAGTTTCACAAAGTGACAATGCTTTGGATACAACAGGCTACTGGAATTTAAAGTTATAAAGTCACAGGAAAATAACTTTGTGCCTAAGATAGATATTTAATTTCTTGCATTAAATACTAACACAAAGCAGCAAACAATTCTTAAATAAAGCACTTGCATAGGGCATATAATTGAATGGAAAACTGATGCTGGAAGATGTTTTAAGCAGCAGGCTTGACCGTTACTTTAAAACATATTGGATAAAAATATGTATCTTTTTGCAATTTCAGTGATCAGGCATCTAACCCATTCCAGATTTGAGGAGCAAAGCCCCTGTTGGGTGGCCTTGCAGCCTGCTCTCCAACACAGCATGTGAAAAAAAGACATCTGTCCCCTTCTGGCAAAGATCAAACAGAGAAAGCTTCAAATTTCATTTTCGATGCTTATAATTTTTCTCCTGTGCTTAGCAATCTTAAGCCACAAGAAATGTTGTTTACTATACACAGAGGAGACACATGAGCCTTGATCCTCTGTGCTCCAGCTGCAAGACAAGCAAGCAGAAAACCCGTGGAATCCTGGTCAATTCCATCCAACAGTGACAGGTCTTTTCTAATCCTTCAAGGCTGCATGTAGTGCTCCAAGGCATTGCAGGAAGGCTCCTGACTGTCAACAGCTACCAAAAGGGCAGGAACAGCTCACAGTTAAGAGCTGGGGAATACTGGGTCATGAAAGACAGTCCTCCTTCAGCTACACGGCCAAAGTCCAGGTAATGGGTAACTCCAGCAATGCTCCTCCACTCCCCTGCAGCTGGGAGCACAACACTCCCCTTTTCACCCCAAGCAGCTGTCACCACGGATGCCACGAGACAAAGTGGCAGCACAGGGAGTGTTTCTTGTGACAAAAGCAGCTCTCACACCCATCTCAGCAAGTGGCACATACACAATTAAATTTACAACTGACTCACTGAATGTGCCCCACGGAAGTTGGTGCTTGGCCAAACAGGCCTCTGCACCCCAGAGCCAGCTTTCCCATTCGGTTTTCCATGTGGCTGGGAGGGAGAGAGGGATGCAGGCACAGCTCAGAACAGACCCAACCAGACAAGGTTAATTCACGATCTGCTGCTGATATATTTACTTCAAAGTTTTGCAGTGAAGGGTTGGGGGAATTTGCTCTTTCTCCCTCTGCCTTCTGAGATTCTGGAGCCCCACAACTGCTCACTACAGAGATATCCCTTAAATGAAATCACTTCAGTGAACCACCTGTTTTATACTGTGTTTGGATGGCAATTTCTCTGAGCACAGCACCTGTCTCTTATTCCATATTTCTGTATTGGCAGCACAACAGCCCTCACACTTGCTAGTAATGAGTCATTGCTATTTTAATATAATAGTGAAAATATTACCAATAAGAATTATGCCACAGACACCAGTTAAAAAAAAAAAAAGTTAGGATTCTATTCTCACTGGTAAAAAAACCAAACCAAAACCAAGACAGGATTTCCTGCTTTTCACATACAACTTCCAAACCCAGGGGCAATTATTGCAATTATTTCATATATTACTCTCTGTGCTATCAAGGGTAGAGGAAATGCTGCTAAATTGCTTATCAGAATTAGTGCATGCAACTGAATTAGACACAGTGAATACTGTAGCTGTGTCTGATTCTTGTTTAATAGCTTTGGATGACACCATTTGGCATTGATTTCTCTCTCGTTTTATTTTGTCACACTTGGCATTTACTTCTGTGGTACTCAACTACGCAGTTCAATACAATTGAAGTTACAGTGATGCTGAAAATGTTGCTTTAACATCTTAATGGTTCAGGATATATTTGCATTTTTGCTTCCATCTTCGATCACAGCACTGCACAATTACTTCTGCAGTATTTATTGTTGCCAGTGACGCAAAGTGCTGGAATTATTAAACCTTGTTTTAACCTCATGCTTTTGTACCTTGAAGTACTTTCCTCCTTCCTGATGCAATCCGGAGCTCAAAAGGTCAGCTGTGCTTATTACATTGCAAGACTTCTGGTATTTCCTACCTTTGAAGGTGTAGGTTAAAACAAAACAAAAACCTAAGCCACAATGACAGTTCAAATACAGAACTTTTAATTTATTTTCCCCAAGCTCACACAGCTTGCAGGACTGAAAGGAGCACAGCCAACACCATTAAAACGAACAGCTCGAAATCTTTAAAAGCAAGATGTAGGCAGGCCAGTCTGCAGGTGCTGCCAACATACTAAAGCCTTCCATGGTATTTTGCTAACAGGATTCTTCCTTTGCACATAGACTCTAATCTTCAACTAACACCCAGCCACGGTGGACGTGTAGAAGCAATAATGGAATTTGTCTGCTATTCATTTGGGTCTGAGCAGCATTATGTACTTGCATTACAATTTAACGATATTTGTATTTTAGTTACAAAAGAGCAACAAAGCAGGGAATTGAATCTTTAGAATACTGAGCATGTAACAAGCACTAAGACAATAGTATTTAAACAATTTTCATCATCTTCTGCCTCCCTCCCCAAATCAATAACTCAGTTATGGAATTGCCTCCACTTTTTCAGGGTTCATGCTCCACTTTTAGTTAGAGCACTAATAAAAGACCAGGCCTCCAGGGAAAACCAAAACTCCAATATAAGTTATGCTCTGCGTTTAGTAACAGTTTAGCAGAAACTGTCCTGTAAAAATGCAATTTGTATCTTGTGACATTCAAAACTGTTTTCTCTTCTCTTTGCATCTGAATAGACACCCATGCCCAGGCAGCTCCAGGACCACACAAAACTGCAAATTCCCCCTGAGCTGCCCTAGACCCTCACAGTGCTCCTGCACCTGATGGGACAACCAGGGTCAAGTCAGTTGAGAGATATGCATGAGAAGGAAGTTTATGACTCATTCCTTTCATAAAGGCTTTGCCAGCTCACCCAAGTCTCCTGCCTCATTCCATAGGATAAAGGTGTGCTATCTGCCTGTGACTGTTTTGAAGCCAAGAGACTTGAGTCAAAAATATCCCAAAATATTGGGCACAAGGTTGCTGGATCAGAGGATCATCAGCAAGATAAGCTTCTGAGAAGGTCAGCCCTGTTTGCCGCAGACAAAGCAAATGCATTTTAATGAAGAATGCATTTGGGCCCAGCACTAACTGACAGAAAGGCAATCCTCTGAGTGCCAGTAGATTCATCCAATTGGTTTCTAAATCCCATTGCTCATAGCCAACCTAAAAAAAAAAATACAACTGGCTCATTTCAAAGTTTTAGAGCACATCTTTCTAATTTTCAGTATGTCTTAAGCACACATTTACATCAAACCTACATTCTTGGGGTTCCCCCCAATTCAACACCAAAACTGATTAATGTTCATTGCCACCTAATCTGTTGTATTTGTTTCTAGATATTGTATACATAAATCAATGGCTGCTGGCTTGCATAACTCCTTTTTCCATTTTTCTCTATTCCATTGCACCTGCTGCTTCTTAAGGGCAATTACTTAATTGTGAAGTAAAAGATGATTATTTAATACTTTAGCTAGGAGGAACAGAGTTACTTGGTCATGGATTAATAAGGATTCTGGGTTTTACAGTTTGCAATTGAATTCATGTTAAACATGTTTTGTCACCTTCTGTAGTAAGGTCCTGAACTACAGAAGGAAGACACAACACTCTGAGAATTTGCTAATGCCACTGGCATATTTTGATTCCTCCCTTGCCCCCTTCAGTGGCCTACTTAAGATTTTCATCTTTTGATGATTCTTCTGCATTTGTGGGGTTTTACTTTTTTCCTGAAATACATTTTAATGTATCAGTGTTATAATCCTCATATTTAAAGGATGGAGACACAAATACTTAGGGAAATTGGAAACAGCTCCAGCTTATTCCTGTCATAATCAGTAATTTTCTGTTTTCTTCTGTGTCCCTTTGAATTATCACAATATGAACACTGGGGTTTTTTGCTAGAGAAGGATCTTTAAAGTTAATTAAGTCTGTTTCCTCCCACTGAACCAAGAAGAAAGCAGGAGCATCTGACAAGTTAATAGTTTCAAAAAGTACAATCTCTAGAAGCACCTATTGCCATCCTACTTACAAATTCATACTCCCCAAATATTATCTGAAGCTCTTCACTGAGGATTTAAACACAGCTGGAAGAAAACCAGAATTTTGCCATGTATGTTCTTCTTTTTCCTTATTTAAATATAGTGATCACCAATTCAGCTCTGAATTCAACCATCTAGTGGCTAGCTTTTCATCATATGCATTTGCAAGCTGCTGCAGATTGTCAGTCCACACCTCTAGAGTGCTCAGCTGTCCCTGAGGGCTTTGTGTGTGGTGAAGGATTTCAGTGCTGCTGTTAAACATTTCCTTAAAGCAAGCTCGAGTTTTTGTACTTAGGGTGAAGTCTCTAATGCAATTGCTTCACTAAGTAAATGAGCTATTACCTTGGGGAAAACAAAACTACAAGACTGACTAGAAATGAAATTTGCGCTTTGACTTACACTCATGCATTGTTTCCTTTGGTGGCTCATGTAAATATCTACCTGAGGAATTGGTAAACTATAAAATAACAGCTCAGCTGACACTGTCAGTTTTCAGAAATAGACTCCCAATTTGACTTTTTCTGAGCTAATAGGTTGTAGGCTGCTGGTTTAAAGCCTTACTGATAGGAGTTTGAAAATAAATTTGTCCATGATAAAAAACTAGTTTTGAGCATAAAATTTTCTCTCCCAAGTGTCTTTGCAAGCTATCCAGTTGTCTGTGCTACTTCAGAGCCTGTCGTGCTTTTTATCACTAGATATTCAGTTACACCAACATGGGCACCCAAGTGCAGGCAAGCGAGTGTGCACAGGGCGTATCAGCAGGGTGGCACAGGCACAAACACCGGGGTCAGCTAACCTGCAGCTAGCATGGCATTGGAGCTTCATGTCTTCAGTAAAAACACTGAAACTCTATGCTTTCCAGTGCTTGGAAAATTTAATTATTCCTTGAAGACCCTGGCACCCATGCAACACTACTGTCTTCCATTGCCCTTGCTTTTCTGTACCCATCAGCTACTCACTGGCTTCTCATCCTCCCCTCTCACCTTAGCAGGTCTTGAGATCCAAGTCATAGTTCTTCAGGCCCTTACCAGATAGCATTTCATAGCCTGCCGTGAACAATGTCTAGAGCTTGGCCATGGCTGACAGACCCATGCTCGAATCACCATTCATTTTTCTGAACAATAAAAACCATTCTGGTTGTCTTTCCCTCACACCACCTTAGGAGTAAAGTGGGCTATATTCCAGTACTAAGGTTTACACCCATGGGAATACACCAAGGAAAAAAAAAAATTCTTTAAGCCCAAGAGTCTTCAGTCCAAAAGTCAGTTTTCAGAAGTGCTGAGAACAAACTGGAAAGAAATCATCTGGTATGTTAAGTTAAACACCAGTTACCAACAAAACAATAACTGTTTCTTGGAGAAAAAAGTTATGTCTGTTCATGATTGTCCATCCAGATGACAGGTCCTGTTTAGCTTTCAAGGTTCCATACAATTAAGCTATTTTTAAATTACAAGCCACTGATCATGACTTGATTACCCATTACTGTGTAAGTGAATTAGGAAAACAACACTCAGCATTTAATAAAACATAAAATAGATTAGCAATTAAATGCACAATTGTTCTATTGACTTGTTTTCAACAAGATTCCTCAAGACTTTAAAAAAAATATATATTAACACTGCTGTTCATAATGTTCATTTTATCTTTTAAAAACAGGATGATTCATTATTTCTTTATATTGAAGGAATGTGAAATTTATCATTAACACATAAAAGTCCCAGTCAAATGGATTGAATGCACAACTTTATATATTAGAGGGAATATATCTACCCGATATTGTTGTATATAATTCTTTCAGATTTGAACACCTGGCTAGTGTAACAGGCAGTACTCTTTCAGGTTCTGAGTATTCAAACAAGCACACAGTTCCTTAAAAATATTTTTAATCCCTGTGTTATTAATATCAAAGATATTAAGTGCCATGTAACTTTTTTTTTTTAATTTAAAAAGGAGGGGGGAATGAGAAGCTGTGATCTTCTACATATTGGTTCACTTAGTTGCCTAATTTTGTCTATAAAACTGTGCTTTGTACGTAAGGGTATCAATTCACCACAAAAGCATGCACTGAATAAACCCCTCCATCATTGCTTAATTGCTTGATCAAATTTGATAAATATTAGAGGGCAATATCAATAATCATGTGAAATAAATGGGGCACACAGGGGCAGTAAAGAAAATCTTGTCATAAACACTGGTCTCAGTGGAAGCAGGAGTAGAATTTACTGCACGATCAGGTTCTTAGCCCATTATCCTTGATCCCACTATACAAGAGCAGATGTCAATAGCAGGTTTGGATAAGCCACAGTAGGGACATGAGCAGAACGACAGTGCAATGTCTGTCTCGAGTAAACACAAACAAGGGAAAGTGAAAACATCTGGGGAAGAAACATTTGTTCCATGTGATCAGCAGAAAGTCTCTGCAAGGGGAGGAAAGGGGCAGCAGATGCTTTATTTTTACAAGGGAGAAGAAATGGCAGAGTATAGAGAAGGTACACTGATTAGCACACCAGCTCGGTGAATTGGGGCAGCTCATTAGCCGTTCCTCAGACAGAGCTCCCTCCTTCCCCTGTGCAGTCACAGGCACATACACATTTAGCAGACCAGCCTCGCTGAGGAGCTGCCAGCACCTTTCCCATGCCCTGGGAGTTGATGGTGGGTGCAGCTCCTCCTGCTGTGGCTTATCCTGCTGGGCAGAGGAGAGAAAGATAATGCTGGGTCCTCTTCATAGGGGCCTTTATGCCTGCTCCCAAGCCAAGTTCCTCCTTCAGGTTTCTGTCCTACAGATATCTGGGTGGAAATTACTTACAGAGGGCATGTTGCACTATACTTAGGAGTTCTTGGCTCCATTTAGCTGTTGATGTCAAGAACACATCAAACACCAGCTCGCACGTCAGACAGCACCGCATGATCAGAGTGCTTCTAACCTGGTAACACAAACTGCCCTTAGCACACTCAACTTGATGGTGAAAGTAAAAGCTTCTTCTACATTTTTGTTGTTGCTTAAGTAACAGACACATACGATGTTCTTTTGCTAAGTTGCATGCTACGACATTTGATCAGGAGTGATATTATTCATATTTGTGTCACCAAGGTCTGAGATGAGCCTTTTTTCCCATGCAAACACATACACCTGCCAGTGGCAAAGTACCAATGCCACTAAAATCACCTCCACCACCTCTGGCTTTCACTCCAACATAGTGATAGAAATGAAGTCTTACCTCCTTTATCCTCTAGTAACCACATATGCGATTTTACATCTCAGATCCTTCCTCAACACGTTTTAGCCACATGAAGTCCCTCTCAGCTTCCAGCTGATGCTAGGCAAACACAAGTGACTTCTCCAGATTCTCTAACATGATGGGATCCTGCTTCCCACTGCAACAGTGGCACTCAGTTAAAAGCATTTACTGGAGATGGGGAAAGGATGTTCCGTGGCAGTGTAAGGTATTTCACTATGGTCACATAACTTCTCTCAGGCTACATTTAGCACAAAAGTGCTGCTCAATACTGCTGAAGACCAAGTGTCAGAGAATATGCTGTCCCTAGGCTGAGAGGATGCATAACCTTTAGTAAAGCATCTTGTAGTGCTACAAAACAGACAGCTGAGCAACTCCCGCTTGCAAAGAGTGACACACCAAAAAAAAAGATGAAAATCAAGGTAACTGGTCCAGGCATTATGCATTGTAGTTTATTGAAGCAATTAGACAACATGCACATGCTTGGAAGGAAATAGATTATTTAGGAAGGAGTAAAACATGCAACCATTTATAAATAAAACAAAAAATAAAAAACCCCAAGTGTGATTAAGCCTGACACTTCTGTTCAATCAATTAGTAAAAATAAGAAAGTAAGTTTCAAAGAACATTAATTTGAAATATATCAAAGAAAAAGATGTTTAACATGGTAGGAATAGCTACACAGGGATCCACACTATTACATGTTGCCACTGGACCATTGCTTAAACCTAATTTAGAGTCTTCCTATCCTATAGAGCTCCTAGAATTATTAGAAAAACAAATTAGAAAGCCTATCTCCATGGAATAAGATGTCCATAATATCCAACTGTTCCATAAATAGGATAATTTATTTATCATTATTCTGGTTGAGTTGTGAACAAGCAGGTTTAACAAGTAAGCCTTGCTGGACAAACCTAAATGTCATTTCAGCACACTGTTAATGTGTCTCACAATGCCTAGCAGAAAAATTAATTTCCTTTAATATGAAATGATCCCACTGTATTTTATGAACACTGAAAAGAGATGATTCAGTCAAGAGTAAAAACTGATCTTCCTTTCCTCTATTGTACTTTTTTCTTCTCTCCCATGGTATACGAGGAAATAAATACCTTTTAAAGAGTAGTTGTTTAAGACTGATCTTATCTTTTACCTCAGGTCACAGCACTAGAGGATACATTGCCTTTTTCTTTTAGCTGCAAAGTATTTCTTGCTAAAAGGACATGGTCACTCCCATTCCTAGGAGAAATTATTATCAAAGAAATAACACTATAATAGAGTGTGAACATGCAGGCTGGGGCTATCAACATTTGTCCTTGCTCTTAAACTTGTCTTTGTTAATAATAAATTGTCTAAATTGATTCATAATAATAACAATCTTCCCCACAGGATAAGAATCAAGATAGTTGTTTTCCTTCCTTTTATTCTGTCAGTGAAAAAGAAACCCTCTTTTTTTTCCACTGGGCTACTTGCTAATTATGAACAATTAATCATTAGTCTGAGACTTTATACTATGGGATTTTAAAGTATTACAATTAGGAAAAACTGAGCATAATATTTAATTGTTTGGATATATTTTTCTGCACTTGCCAGTGTCTTGTAGCAGTTTCATTTCAAATTGGATGCAATTCAAAGAGACAGGAGCAACAGCAACTAATGCCAGGCTCAGGTCAGGTCCAATTTCTTTTTAAAAATGTTGGATAATCATATTTTATTACAAACCAAAAATATGTTTAAGCTGGAACAGGACCAGAAGGACAGTCTGGGAGAGCTGTTTCACAGTTTAAGAACCCTATTCATCAGTAACTGATGAAGAAACAATTAAAAAAGGGGATTTTTATCACATGATGGAATTAGAAGCGAGCACAAAGACCACTCATTAAAATAAGTTTACATTATGACATTAACCAACACGGTGTATTTAGTATGCCCTTAAAAATAGGAGGTTCAGATTGATGACATGAAATTCAGAAGTTCTAGAAGTTGAGATCAGATAAGCCAAACCTGTTACAAGTCATTCAACAACAGGGTTTTTCAGAAAGCAACAGGAGCTGCCGTTTTTTCTTCCAGTGGCTCAGCAGCTTGAAATGGGCTGAGCAGGGCACCAAAATCCTACCCATGAGATGAGCATTCCCAGTGCTCTTCTACTGCACTCACCTAGGATCAGGAAACAAAGCAAGCCAAGTGTGCAGTATTTCAGCACTCACACCACAATCCTATTTTAGGAGGTTCAGCTCCGTGGTCAAAACCTTGTCAGACAAGCCCATTAAATTATATAAAAGAACCTACAAAGAAGCTGTAACGTGATTTCAGTTCACCAGATGGTGGTATTAAGGTATTGCAAGAGGCACTAGACAGTGTTTGAGCAATGTTTATTGTCTGCCCAATATGTTTCTTTAATAGTGCTGGATGTATGAGGAATACAAAGTGCTCCATCTCTTGCTCACTTAGTGAAAATCATTTTCCAAAATCTGCTGCACATAACAGGAATCATCAGCTTTTAAAGCAACCTGCCATATGGCATTCCCAAATTAGAGGTTAAGTGGAACAAAATCCCATGAAGCCTAGGCTCAGGGAGAGAAGATGTTTCCAATCATGTTTTCAGAGGCATTTGTCTCTGACTAGACACAGTGGCTCGGGTGGAACTCCTGCGCAGGACTTTCTGTGCTCCTTTCGGTCCCTCATAACCCACTCTTGGGACACACGTGCTCGACTGCTCAGCACTCTGCAGCAAATACTCTTTCCTACACATTAACTGGGTGTCTTTTCCTTTCTATTGTTTTTCTGTCCAATTTACATGAAACTGTTCTTTGCCTTTTACATAATACACTGCCGAGGCATGGAATGAAGGGTCTGTTTAGAAGTTAAATGACAAATGCAGCTTCTTCACTACTCTGTAACTGTGTTTTACTCCCCATAAGTTGATAAACGGACTTATAGACAGAAGACAGAATGGGACTTTGTTCTGTGAAAAAACCCCAATGTTCTTGAGACTGAAGAGGAACAAAAATGATATTTGAGAAGATACTGAGATCTGGGAAGATTTATCTACTTCCAAAGTTCCTATTAAACTAGGATTAGTCTCTCTCTATGCCTATTCATAATACAATAACAACCTACTTTCTTCTCTCAAAAACCCCAACAGAAAACCCAAAAATAACCAACAACTGTATCAGATACCCAGCGAGAAGAGCCACCTAAATACCACACACAGTGATGAAGACTTCTTCCAAAAGTTTGTGGAAGTTTCAATTACTGTGAGCACAGCAGAAAAAGAGCATGAATTTCATGGCACAAGTCTCAATGATATCTGGATCCACCACACTGCTAGTCGCAAAATCCCAGAGGAGAGGACTTTCTCTCAAGTCTAGGTCTTAACTGCTAAACAGCACAAGGCAGCAAACTCAGCAGCATCAGCACAATGGGTACTACCAATAAAACACCAGTAAGAGGAGATGCATTTCTTTGTGTGAACTGGAAAAAAAAAGCAAACTAAATAACAAAAAAACCCAAACAAAAACACCCACAAAACCAACCAAACCAAAACAAAACCATAACAAAAGCAAGAAACAGATAACTGGGGAGGGCAGTCAGACAAAGGAGCAAATATTATGGTATAATTTCTATTTCATATCACATAAACATAACTGTTCAGCAATTACTCAGCAGCTGCCAGACAAAGGAAGGCTTTTTGTTTTCTTGGAGAAACACGGGTAATTATGCCAAGTTGCCTGAGACACTGCTGTAGCTTGTAATGATTAGGCTTTATAATAATGAATCATCACACAAGATAGCACTAACCAGCCCCAATACCAAACATAGAAGCTATTATTCATGCAGTTCTTACACTTATTACTGTATCAATAGATTGCCTACATAGTTTCCATACTATTATTAAAAGCCTGTCTGTGTACATACATATTTATGCACTCAGCTCACCAGGTCTTCTGACTGGATCTGGTTCACAATTAACTTCTTTAAGGTTACCAGTTCTTCGTCAGGAGAGAATACAGGCCAAGTCTATTAAAAATATAGGTCTTTACACTTTGAAAGCCCCAGATCTGAAAGAGGCAGACAGACATGAAGGCATTTTTCAAAGGACTAAGAGCTGGATTAGGCTGTAGTCTAAAAAGTACAAAGGCCGCATATATTATATAAGATTTCTCTCATTACAGAAGGCACCATAAATCATGAAGTAGTACAAATCACTACAGAGAATCAAAGGAATGGGGAGAAGGAATTCCTGTTAATGTACTTGTACTCTGAAGAGTGACTTTGTTTAAAGAGCAAAGCCACATTCCATCATCTCCAAATCTCCACAACAGCCAAAATTGCTCCAGGAAGAGGAAAGCAGTTCTATTTGCCTCTCTTTCAAACTCCCCAAGAAACTTGAAATTCAAGCTGGTTAGTTCTGACTTTAAAAAAGCTCTATAAACGTGGATTAAAAGCATGTGAAGTCATACCACATTTACACACCTTTTAATTCTGTGGTCTTGGGAACCACACAGAACATGGAACAGGCAAAGATCTGAAGATGATGCAGAGCAGCCGGCCTTTGCTCAAGCCCAGTCACCACTTTCACTATTGACACCAGGGCCACAAGACCCAGTATATGCTTATTCATTCCTGGGTCAGATTCTCAGGGCTGACAGGTGTATGTAACACATTATTGTTTAAAATTATGTGAGAGACTGCAAAGCCACAACTATCCAGTGATCAGAAACACTGAGTTAACACAATGCTAATTCTAGGTCGTCACTTTAAAACACAAACCCCATAGTTTAAGCCTTCATTTATTCTTTCTTCTTCTGAGATCAGTGAATTTTGGCATTGCTGGCAGTAAACACTCACTAATGTTTCTACATAATAGAAAGATAGTAGATAACACTAAACATAAAAAGTGTTGGTGCTTCCAGTTTTACATTAACCTCTTGAATGGCACTTTCTTACACTGGGCATACTGCATAATCCTCTACCTTTGATCTAGACTTAACAACCACTTTAAAAGGAAGGATTCTGTTTTATGTTTTATGACATGCAAGGCTGATTATACTCAGCTATGAATTGTTAGGTGTCTGTCCTCAGTTATGTGCTCAAACATTTAAACACCAAGACAGATTTTTGAACTCTTCCATAAGTAGTTCATGTTAATAAATCCAGATAAAAGCCCCAGCTTTCCCTATCGCACTGAATGATTACACAGTGTCCGAGTTTGTATGAACTAATAAGACAGGTATTTCTGAAATACTAACCATAATTCCATCATGTTCTGGGATTTTAAGGGTGTTTCAGTCTCCTCGTTTAACTCACATGCCTTGCACTGACTGCAAAAGAAAACCTTTTTACACCCTCCAGCTCGTTGTCACAGCTCAGAGTTTGTCACAATTTGGACAGGCTGTGTGCCTGCTCAGTCTGAGCCAGCAAGCACTGCCTGCAGATGACAGCAGTGCCCAGCAAGTTACAGCAGTGTCCTGGGGGATCCTGTCACCTACAGCAATTCACAGGAGGGAGACCTGGACAGGTTTGCCTCACAGTGCTTCTTTACCATAGGGAATTAAAGCTGCCTAGAACAGTCAAAGTTTTTCTCCTGATCTATTGTCATAGCGGCATCACAGTGCTCTACGTAACATCACCTTCACATGTTTTAATCCAACCCACCACTCTGAGCAGTGAGTGGTTACAGGAGGGACACACTTTGGGACAGATATCTCCTTAAATCATGAGCACATATTACTATAGCACAGCAACACTCCTGCACTGTACTGTGCTATTTAAGCTCCATGAATTGCTTCTTACATCATTTGCATGTACATTGTAGCTCTGGGTTTTTTTCTTCATGGAATGTAGAATCTGCTTCTTGTTCTAGAACTTCCATTATTTTGTTCTCGCTCCACCTCTGATAAACTTTTAAATTTCAGTTGTTGAACACATTATTGTGCAACAGTGCTAAATCTATGCAATAATTAAATTCAAAGATGTGTAGTGGCTTAATGTACCACTGTCTGAGTCAGACTTTTTGATAGGCTTACTTATCAAAGTAAGAAATAGTTTGGATTCAGTCCAAGGTGAGAAGAGCAGTGGTTTAGGAAATGATCAAATATTAGCTGTCTGAAAACAGCAGCAAAAGAACCTCCCACAGCACTTCAGGCAACTCCTGGCATTCAGAGCAACAAGGTAATCTGAGAACTTGAGTCAGTGACTTATACACTAAAAATCTGTCTCTTGAGTTCTGTTTACCCAGATATACCTAGCTAATGATTTTTACTATTGAACACATGCTATCAAATTTGCATATCAAAGAAACAAAACATAATTTAAAATATTATAAGGTAACAGGTGTGAGACAAAATTCCAGGAAACATAATTAAGGATGTATGAGGGAACAAGATACTCAAAAACAATAGTAGAACTTTTTTCAAAGAGACAACCAGCTGGCTCAAGAAGAGTGAAGAAACAGGGGAATGTACTATTTATACTTTCTGACTGAATGTTTACAATAACTTTCCCAAAGAGGGCAATAAAGGTTAATCTTTTGCACAACATCTATTTCTAGTAGAAACACTGTGGAAAACTGATGATTTTTTCATTTATAGGACACACATATTTATTGACAAAGGTATTAATATCTAATTAACAGTAGGGGAATTTTTTTGCAGTAAGGCTAGATTCTTTTGCTTGTATTCTTTCAGTAGGATTCTTGTCCCTCTCAGTCCCCTTTGGAAAGCCTTTCCAAGGTTGTTATGGATGTGTTATATCTGCAATACTACACCTTATTACTGCAGCCTGTCAGCCATACTCCAGGAGCTGCTGTGCAGAGCTGCCAGGTTGACTCTTCAGCTTAACTTCACTTCAGCACTGTAGTTTAGGCTAATTTCTCTAGAATATAGAGCAAAACCAGAAAATTTTTATACCTCTTGCAGGTGAAGAATAACTCCTTTAATAATCCTACTGAGCAAAAATAGCTCTTTTAAGTCTCATTTGTGAAATCTTCCTCTCTGCGTGGGCTTGAAAGTGTTACTGGCCACTACCACATCCAATTCAGCTAATAAGGTCATGGCTTTGAAACAATTTCCCAAACTATACAGAACTGCTCCATACTACTTAGTCAGCCTTGCTTACTGCTGAATATTGTTGCTTCAAAGAGGGTTTAAAACAACCATCATTAGGAAACCAGCTTTGCAGATGACACACATGAAGAGGAACTCAGACCAAAAGTGTGAAGACAGGTCAAAGATACACACAGCAGCCCAGTGTAGCCCTCTCACAGCCAACCCTGAATAGGTAATAGCCAAAAGGTATTATCCAAACAGGTCAGCTGCATTCACTGGGAGGGATGTAGGTGTAGAGCAGCAAGGAGATTACATAAATCTGCTTTGCAGTGCTGTGAAAAAACATCAGAGAAATAGTGATCTCATGGGGTGAAGACAGGGAAGGAGAGACCCTCTATGTATGATTAAAAGCAAAACTTTTAAAAGAGAAACAGAAGTAGCTTATTTCAGGACAGTGTTATACAGACTGCATCTGTCACAACTGAGGAAAGGTTTTTTGCCAGAGGGACTGTCAGTAGTCAGCTGGCAGACGGACATGATTTCTAGGATTAATGACAGCTAGTAAAGCATCACATCTTGTGGCAAGGAACATGAGAGGGATGGACATGCAAAGGGCATCAACAATTGCAGAATTAAGTGGGCATGGCCTTCCTTCTTGTGATGGGATAAAAGACTTGCTGAGAGGGAAGATAATTTCCATGCAGCAGAGTTAAAAATAAAGTGAGAAATCTATGTATTGCAAGGGTACTGAGGCAGTGCCAGGACACAGAGTTAAGGCTACGTGGGTATGTACTTTAACTCACTTGTTCCTCCTTATTGTATCTGTGAACCTGCAAATTCATCATGTATATCTTACCACAAAGCAGGAAAGCCAGAGTTACAAATCTCCCTGTTTTGACCTCTTAACTATTTGGCCAGAGACAAAAGGAGCTTTGGGACCTAAATAACACAAGAAGGAAGAGCTTCTGTTTGCAGAACCCACTGGGTAGCAGATAAAATAATAAATCTCTCCCATTGAAAAGGGCTTCACCAATAACATGCATTTATCACTTGGAAATATATTCAAAATGCACGAAGTGGGAGGAGCTAAGGGAAGCACATTTGCTCTGTGTGCTGAATTCATGCAAGGTCTTGCAAATAACACATTACTGAAGTGAGGAAAGCATTTTGTTCCTGTCCACATCTCTGGAACCAGCCAGAAACTGGAAATGAGCAGCCACCGTTTTGGAAAGCAAAAAGGCTCCAAGGACACAATGGTAAGATCAAAAAAATTCTAATAGATAAGTACTATTAAGGTGTGCAGATGAGATGTAGAAAAGACACACATGGTGCCTCTTTGCAGCAAAGTGGTGCTGTGACTTCCTGGAAGCAAGGACACATGGAAGCACTGGTGCAGCACCCTTCAGAAAAGAGCAGTCGGGGTAGGTCAACCAAAGGCTGAGGAAGAAGCATTCAAATTCAAATTCTGATATCAGCAAAAATTTAATGCCAACAGGAAATGATTAATCGTTCATATCTGCAGATACTACAGCTCTTTTTTTTCCCCAAACAACAAAAAACTGATCAAGTGAAAATAAGCTGCCAAAACTACACCCACAGAGATGATTTCAAGGACAAGTTGCATCTAGAATGCTTATGCACTTGCAGTAAGGGAATAACCAACTTTAGGCTACTTTTTTAATATAACATACATATATACACACAAATTACAGCTGAACATAGGACGAATTTCTCATAGTCTGAAATGTGGAATTCAGGATGAGGTCCACGTTCCCACAGCTGATTCACCAGCCCTTAACTAGGAGCCCCTTACCCAGTATAAGCCTGATCGAGCTCTGAAATAAGGCATGGTACAGCATTTTTGCACTGCCAGGGTGAGGGGTGTGTTCCATAGAAGAGCATAGAAATCTAGAAAGGAGCTTCTGTTCCTTGGGAAAGAGGAGATAGGAATTAAGAAAAAACAGAAGAGGAATGGGGAACTTGCTGGAAAAAGAAACTTGCCAAGAACATCTCCGGGAGTTGTGGAAAACCAGTGACATTAATCTGGTTCATCTGTTCTTTCCCCACATCTCCAGCAATGGAGATCTAGAAATGATGAGCTCACAGCACCTCTGGTATTTGAAGTGTATAATTTTTCAGTCAGCCCAGCTTACATTTTCAGACTGGAACAATCTGACAGTAGTTCCTTGGGACAGAGGCAAGAATATCTTATACGAAGCTATTTCAGTAAGAATTATGCTGAAAGGATGAGAAACAAAAACAAGCAGTTTTAGTGAGAAATAGACAAAGCTTTTTTCCCCCCCCTAATTTATACCAGGAGTTGCATGGCCCAGAGCAACATGAAAAAGCTAAAAATTGTCACACACATAGCACACTCGTTCTTTTTTTTTGGAGACTTGGCATCAGCTCCTGCTTTATTTGTCTCTTTGGTCCCAGCTCAGAGAGCACAGGAACAGGCAAGAACCAGTGCAGCAGGCTGGTGGGGAGCCGGGACCCCCGCGGGGGTGCAGGGGCAGGCTCAGGAGAGCAAGGGCTGTGCCTCAGGAACCCCTCCCTCCCTCTTCCTTTTTCATCAAGTCCTGTCCATCTGCAAGTGCTGGGCTTCCCCTGCTGAGACACACACAGGGGCACACACAGGCACTTGTGAACTGACTTCTCAGAAAAAACCCTAAATGCACCGTTGGTTGCAGCAATCACTAGAAGAGGAGAAGGGCTCTGTTAAACATATTCATACAATACCAGGTCCAGAGTAAAAAGCAGCAGCAAATAATACGTGCTACTACTCACCAAAATACTACTTTGAGCTACTTTTTTTTTTTTTTTTTACAAGAGGTTTGTTCTGTAAGAATAATCAAAAGAGCTTCTGTCATTGCACTGCTTTCCAGAACACAGGCTGTATATTAAGTTAGAAGACCTATACTTGTTAGTGATTCAGAAATCACCTCATGGACTACAGACTCCCACAAACAGCCACTTATTTAAGTGCCACTTATTTAAATAACATGACTCCCCAGAAAGGAAAACAGTGATCAAGGAGCACAATATGCCATTTCTGGCCTAGGGAAGGTACAGCCTTATTTGCTGTATATTAGAATTAGCAAAACCACTTACCAGACCTTTATAGCCTCATACATAAAAGTGTAAGGTGTGGTTCTGCTTGGAAAAGCAGCCCAAGAGAAATGATACATCACTGAGTTAATTCTTTACTCTATCTCCACATTTTTCTCAATTTAGAAAAAAAACCTGAAACAAAACCATGGAACAGGTGATTCAGGTGTAGTTTTTCTAGCCTCCACACATTAAAATTACAGTATGATCTTCCCACCCTTACAACATGATCAATACAGAAAGTAATGCGCTAACTGAGGTTTTAAAAAATGAAAAGGCTATCCTTCTTAAGCTTTACATAAAATGCCATGAACAAAATCAGTAACAAACTCTTTTCAAAAGAGGAGGGTTTTCAGCTGTCATACTTCAGCTACAAAACAATGCTATTACAACTCCATAAAGGCATAATCCATACAACTGGATTTGAAGTTTCCCCTATTTGGCAGCTTCCCAAGACAGGTGGAAGAGCTATAGAAGAGGAGCAGCCCAGGACATGAACACTGGTCCTCATCAGCTCTGACACACCTGAGCTTCCTTCTATGGAACAGGCACAGCAGAACAAAACAATAAAACACACACATTATAATAAGGAGGTCATTTGTGACCTGCAGAAGTCACCTTCTAACCACAAAGCTACCAGTGCAACCTCAGGATTGTAGCTATCATCATGCTTGCTCAGAAGGTGTTTAAATAAGCTGTTGGGTTTTGTGCTAGCTCCAGTCTGAGCACGACTTAAGTTCACCTGAATTCAGTAGTTCATCCCTTTGGTTAAAAAAAAAAAAAAAAAAGAAAGTGNNNAAATTCCCCTGAATTAAAGGGTTGATCCCTTTGTTTAAAAAAAAAAAAAAAAAAGTAAGTGTCAAGGACCAAATTTGTGAGGAGTGAGCCTCTTTCTGATGTTGAGACTTGGCCTCTTCATCAGTAGAAGAGTTTTGGAGCTCCCAAGCATGAAACAGCCAAGGAACCAAGGAACTCTGGAGGTCCCTACATAGGAGGCCAGGCCACGAGAGCCCCCCTAGATCTTCTCCAGAACAAAGCTTTTTCTTCTATAAAATACTCAACAGTTTTTACTTACCAGCAAATTCTTAGTAAATAATCTCATCATTTGACTCTTCAGCTCTATTTGTGTGAAATATACTATTATGGTTATTCTAGCCAATTGAGAGGAGAAACCAACTTGTTTCATGCAAGGCTGAAAACCAGGGATCAAGAAGCATTCCAAGTGTGTAGACCAAGTCGATCAATACTTGTGACATGTCAGCAATGGAAGACCTTCAAAACTTTTCCTTACTGCACAAGAATCATCTCAGTCTCTCTTTACCCAGCATTAGCTAACCACTTTTTTGTATTATTTCACCTCATCCTTTCTAAAAGCCAGCTCAGAAAAATACAAAGAACAGCAAGTTGTGACCCGAGATGAAATCATCTCATCCCCACAGGGTGCTGGAAGAACCACTGGAGCACATCTCCAGGAAGAAATGTCAGCCTCTGTCTACCGAAGAAGGCTGCTTGCAACAAAGTGTCTCCCACTTAGAACAGCACAAGAACTTTTGTATCAAAAATCAACACATTAGAAATCAGTCCCAGTGCACCTAATTTCACTGTGTGGAGCAAGTGAGATGGTCACTATGCCTCAGATTGACACCTGGGAAAAACCAAAAACTTCACAGGATTTAAATACGTGAACTGGGTTGGAAAAGTGCTAGACACAGCTGATGTTTTCTGTTGTGTTACTAACAAGACTGAGCTTGATGCCTTTCCTCTCTTTTTGTGCCCAAATGAAGTTTAGGAAGTTTGGCTACTTCTGTCGGGAGACTAACAGAAAATGGGATGGTTATCAGAGTCCAATCAGAACAGAGGCAGCTTTGAGCTTCACCTTACATTATATCCAACACTGATCAGGTAATGTTGAATTAACTTGAAGCTGTAAAGCAGACTGAGTATATCCATAGCGACAGAACTCTTGATGAGACTAGACTGACTGCAAAGATTCCAGCAGGTCAGCTGTAATGAAGCAACTCAGCCATCATATTCCCTACTTTTGACCTATAATCCCAGTATATTTTAGAGTGTATTACACTCTGGCATTTTAATTGAGAAAATTAATCTGTTCTTACAGCATTAGAAAGGTTGAATGGTTTGCAACAGTTCAGTTTGCCCTGCAATAGTACTCTAATCCATCTTTTCTTATCTCAACCCTGCACACGGCTTGCACCCCTAATAATATAGAGTTTACTAATATGTCAATGGTACTTCCTTCCCTTCCCCCAGCAGCCAGGGAAAATATCCTAATATCTAAGATGATGTATTCTCCCCCACATTTATATAAATGCTTACCCCTTTGTTTAACTCTCCAAATACACCTCATTTGCATATATAAATATTTGAAGGACCTACAATTTCATTAGATAGATCTAAGATGGTCATGCTCCTGTTTAAATTTTTTTAAAACTTGAAGAGATGCACTGATAATAAAAGAAATGAGACTTCTGCAAATACACTTAAGACCTAAAATTATTGAGAGTTAGTGCCTGTGCAAGTCAGCATATTTCTTTTGATAAAGCTCTGTTAGTTAGCAACAGCCAGGATCCAGTCCCACCTGGATTGCCTCTAAAGTAGATAAAAGTAGTGCTGAACTCTGAGGCATGAGCCAGTACCAAAGAGATTTCAAAGACTAACTGCTTATGTTTCCCTAAAGTTAAATTCAGATTCAAGCTACCCACTTCACCTTTAAAGAACCTTCCTTTTATTCAAGCCTAGTGTGTCCTTGACGAACTTGCTTGAAAAAACAGCACATGGAATAGATGCACTTCTGTTTTGTGAAGGTATTGAGGATCAGTAATTATACACTCTTACTGCGAAACATACACGATACTTGATGCAAAAGTGAACACAGCTCTGAGCAGTCATCTTATTCAAGAAAAAAAGAGAACCTGTCAAACTTAACATCACAATCCTGTGTAGTCTGATCATAAAATGAAATACTACTGAAAACCGACTGAAGGTTTTGCTATACTACAAGATAAGATCTTGGCAAATAAAGCTGCTGCAAATTTTTGAGAGGATCTGGTGCATGTGCTGGATCACGTAACAGTTTAAGGCACTTCCTTCCGTTAAGGAGTTGGGGGCCTCTTTTTGTAACTAACACAGTTGAATTTTATTTTAGGCTGTGTAGGAACATTCTTTTGCATTGCAAAGTCCAATACTGTATTTCAGAGGTTAGAATAAAGATTTACTTACTCACTCAATAATGACTGAGAACATTAATTTTCTGTACTGGTGGGAAAATTGTCCAGTATTGCTGGTGCAATATTGTCCAGTATTTACTCTGCTAGCTGTGTTTCAGCAGTCTCACAACTTAACAGAAAACAAGACAAATTAAAAGGTTTGAGTCCTACTCCTGCAGGCACTCTGTGGACACAGTCCCATGCAGGAAGTGACAGTGTGAGCTAAGCTCCCAAGCCTCAGGCTCCTCTCTCTGACTCAGGATGGAGGCCAGGTGTAGCACTGTGTCTAGCAGCACTCCTGTCAGTCACAAATGCAGTTTCACCAAAAACACAGCTGCTTTTTGCCCAGATGCAGCAACAACGAACATCCAACCTTATCTACGCAAGGCAATGTACACAAAAGCGCAATCCAAGGCCACAGGAAAGTCATTTTTATTTTGTGTAGACAACCGAAATGGGATTCCAGACAGTGAATAATAAAGCCCTTCCTCTTTTCAATGTCTTCAGCTTTGTGAATAGCATTCTAGCTCAATTATTTGTAGATGATATATAAAGGCTACTGCTGAAGGACTACGGATCAGTTATCAAAAACATCATCTGAATATATACAATGCCTTCTAGAATATTCTAAAGATTCATCCTTGTGGCAAGCCTATTTGCCAGATGAAATATTTCAAATAATTATACAATTACAAAAACATATATGGAAAGGTTCATTATGGATTTTTTCGTTTGAATTCACTCTTCATTGCTTCTTAGAATCTCCTAGGTCACTCAAGTACAATTGTATAGCTCAGAAGATAAGCAAGCAACCTTTTCTTAAACTTTAATAGAAATAATGTAGCAGGTTTTATAGATTGAACATATCCAGAATTTATACACTCCTGACTACTCTTCTTTTCTTTGACTTCTGTTTCCTTGATAGTCTCATGCCTTCAGGGATTTTGTTTCTTAATGTGGGAGGGGCTGGGAAAGTGTGTGTGCTGAAGAACACCATGCTATTTACATAACTTTGGCCATTGACTTCAATGAGAATGAGGCTAGAACCAATGAGGCACGTTATCATAAAAGCAGTTTGCAAACTGTAACTGCTCATTCTTCCCACACTGCTGGGAAGGTGCGATTAGTGATGCCATTATCCTCGCCTTTCGCTGCAGAAAGAATTGTAACGGAGGCTGAGAGACTGCCAAGGGCCTCGGAGGGAAGCAGTGTGTGTACAAGAAAACAGACTCAGAAAGAAGCTCCTGGCTCAAAGGGCAAAAAAGTACTTTTCATTACTCTGAAGAGAAAAGCAAGCTTTAAATAAGTCTGTCAGGTGTTTAAGTGGAAAATTAAGATAGCGCAAAGACACAATAATAAAGTAAACTCTTTAATTGTCTTAGTGGTATCTAGCTTTTTTAACATACCAAAAGTGTCCATACTTATGTTATTCAAATTGATAATGTAGTGAGGACAACAATACACACTTCCACCACACACTCACATATAATCTACTGAGAAACATGGAGATGTCTTAACTTTATGTGTAGGTGTAAGTTTTGAACATTTTTGAAACTTAAGTAACTTGAGTCACATGAATTAGTAGATAAAGTACATGAATTATGCTGCCCATTCATATTTACATACATGCTTGGCTATGAAGCCCCATAGAAAAGATACAATAAGCATCAGTGCCACACAAATCACAGGAAGAGCAGTTTCTACTGTGTTACCTTTTATTCTCATTGCTTTGAGTACATAGTTGAAAAATCTCACTGCTTTAACTAGGCTAGTGTTTCACTCCTCTGTAGTCTCTAAGTATCTGAGCCAAACTTCCCTTCCATGTGCATTCAGATTTAAACATGAGATTAGTTATATTTAATCAAGGGTGCATGACTATATGTCCCCTGAAAAGATGACAGCAGCATAGAATGTTTATTCTAAAAATTTTGCTCCAGTAACTCAGCCTAAAATTAATATGGTCCCAGCACAGAAATCCCCAGAAATTAATAAAGACTCCTTTTATAGGCCTGACACCAAGGCAAGTAAAACCAAAACCTGAAAATTACATATACATGCCTCAGTGTAGAAAACTTGAACAGAAACTAGTTTTTCTGAATGTAAAAAAAAAAAATTGTTTCAGTGAGCTGCTAAGTTTTAGAATAATTTCTAGGAACAATGCTATAGGTGAAGTCCAAAGAGTTCTGAGACCCACTAAAAATTAGCATTTCCTCTTTATTGTCCACTTCTCTCTAAACACATTTCTTTTGTCCACCAATAATTTGAGGCATGTAACTTCCTCTTCCAAAGTATGACCTTTGGATATTTAAGACAATCTGCCCCAGTAGTTCAAACAAAAGCAGTTGTAACAGTCAGAATTTGCCATCTGACCAAGATTTGAAGACTGATGCCAGGTGACAACTGATGGGTCAGAGCTACCTGCTCCAAACCGAGTTAATAACCCCTCCTCAAAGGAGCTAAACTACTTCTACATTGTATTCAACTTAAGAATCTATAAAAACACTGGGAGGGCAGTAAGGGGATGGACATGGAAGTCTTTGCAGGGAAGGAGGAGATTGGCCATAGCTGCACAACAGGGGGAAGAGGGGATTCTGCAGTAAGTTAACCATGCACACCACTCTGAGCTGCAGGATTCAGAGGCCTCGTGAAAGAAAGGCTTAACAGCAAGTCAGGCATCCAATTAATTTGTCCCCATACACATTTCTGGAGTGAGCCCTGTATACTTAGTGAAACAGAATGAGCACATGAAACAAAACTAACTAATGAAGAGATAATGGTGTATCAATTAACAGGTAGCAAACACAAAGGGTGAAGGGATGTGCAAAAGCACCAAGAGTGCCTGAAATTTCAAACAGCATTTCAGAACAGAGTAAATATACCTTGTTCTTTTGAGCAAGCTATAAATAAGCACATGTTAGTGGCATCACTGAAAGATAGATCAAGATAGAAAGGACTGTCAGGCAAGTATATTTTTGTATGATGTAGACCTCTTGCTTATACTACAAAGGAAGCTGAGACACCTGACCTAAAATGAGGAGCAAGTGGCAAAGACAGAGCTCTATCTAAATGTTCAATTATACGTCAATATTACTGAAAATGATTCTTACTTCTACAAACCTAAACCCAAATTAACAAACAATTTATATTTAAACAGATTTGTTGATATCTAAGCCTATTGCCTTTCTATGCAGAGCTAGGATGTATGCAACACAAAGACCAATCTGGTGGTTTATAGCCAGATTTATTTGCTCCTACAGCTTCAGCTACTGTGCATGCTAAATTTGTAAAAATCAGTTTATAATCAATATAAAAATAACAATCATAAGAAAAATGTCTATCCTGAATTATTAAAGCACAAGATCTATGGTGCATCATATAAAGTGAGAGTCTTTTCATTGCTTAAGTATTAGTTTCCATTTCAGGGACTGGACTATACAGAGGATTGGTAATGAAATACAGGTTGGCAATGAAAAAGCAGCTTTTCATCAGCAGGCTGCCTGCTAACTCCTATCCCATCTACAGAGATCCTCCTTGGCCTTCTGCAGCCAGCAGGCCAGCTGTGCTGCTCCACTTCTTACTGGATGCATTTCAGGATCAGAAAAATGAAACACTGCCCAGAGTAGAAACTGCCCTGGGCCGGCGTGCAGCATTGTCCTCTCGCTGGCTGCTGGCCGGCCTGAACACCCAGGTGTAACACAGGACACTGCTGTCACCTCGCTTGCTGTTACAAACAGGCAACGAGCTTCAGCTGCACAACTACTTCACAGCATTCTGTTCAGCTACAGAGCACTTCTGGGGAACTTCTGAGGAATGACTGCCTGTCTAAGCAGTGTCTCTTTGCCATGTTCCTTCCTCTTTTTGATAATCATACTAATACTGTCTGGCACTTGGCTTGCTCTGCCATGTGCAGATTTGTGTTGCAATTGCACTCAATGCTGTTTGCTGGGAGGCTCAAAGCTCCAATTGCAGAGAGGCTGCACAGAGCAGCTGCTTGCCAGGAGCAGAAACCTTGGAAAGCTAAGTAGGGAACATAATTAATGATGCCTGTTCCTTTGACCAGGAGAACACTTGGACCCAAGATATGAAGCAGCAATTACTGAAGTGCACTTACAGAACTGTGGAAAGGAACTCTAATGTAATAACAAGCAACAATATTCTACAAACTGGGTACATGTGATGCATCATTCAAATCATTACTCACACTGATCACAGGCAAACAGAAGCAGAGATATAACACACTCAAGGAAACAATGCCAACCTGGCAGAAAAGAACACCAAAATATTTCTAATGAGAAAGGAGGCCTTTATACCTGGAGATGACTGGGCTTCCCAGGACACACTACCTTCACAGAAATCATGGCTCTATCTGCATCTCCGTATCTTGGAGATGCTAGAACTAGGCAGATCTTGGCAGGAGCTACTTCTTTTATATTTTTATGATGCTTTAAATATTATTGCCATTATTATCATATCTGCAAGTATTTCTTGGTAATGAGGTCATAAAATGCCAGGCAGTGGAAGTCACACTTAATCTCCACTTTACAGTCACAAAATTGTTTTTTAAGACAGAGCAGGTACCAAGAAAATTCCCGTTCCTCTACCAGCCAGTATTATAACTGTCTTTTATGTACCTCAAAATCTGGAAGGTACATGAGAAATACATCAGCGTGAGAAATACATCAGCAACTCAGGAATTTGAGTGCTCCAGGCAAGATGTGCCACTTCTCACCAAAGTCAGGATTACTGTGCTGGACTGAATTATATAATTATGAGGAGAGAAAACACTTCTGGAAGAGAAATCTCAAACTTGGAACTGACAGAAGAGTGCTCAGGGTGCTCACCTCAAACTTTGCTTTTCCAGTGTAAGAGCTATTCCACCAGAGATTCTTTTCCTTGTCTTGTGTCAACCAGCATTCAAGGAGCAAGCTGAAAAGGGAATGGTTTCGCAGGAAGACACTTAAGTTTCTCAGACTTGCTCCTGCAGTTTTGGGTATGGTGGCAGCTTCCAATTGTTGGAGGAAAAATAAATAAAAATCAGTGGTGGAAGCAATCAAACCTGTTTGTTTCTTCACTCAGGACAGTTATTGTCTGTGATGCTTTTCCTAAGCTGAAGTACAGACTACACCAATCTAAAGGTCTGAGGTATATAAAAACCATACAAAAAAGTACACTAAAATCTCAAAACTAGTGGGTGAAAACACCTTTCACAAAGCAGTTAAACCTTGGCTGAGGCTGTGGGATTACTCAAACCATGTTTGCTATAGCTTGGCAAGTTCCTGTGCAGTTGGTGGTTTGAGAAGGGTCCTTGCCAGTCCTGGACACAGACGTGTGGTTGGATGTCTCCACATCTGGCAGTATTTACTATTGCTCTCCTGCCTCTGGCAGGGAAGGGAGGAAGGAATGGGGACTGGCACATCGCCAGGGTTCTTTAGCTGGCCTGAGATATGAAAGGGGAATGGCTTTCCATCATCTCAGCCAGCAGCTCCAGCTGAGGGCTGCACTGAAACAGCTTCATTTGTTGGCTTATCCCCACTCTGTAATACTGTAGTTGACATTAGAGATTCATTTAGGCACTTTTTTTACTATCAGTGTTATATTGCTTCCATAAGCACATCACTTAAACCATCACCATTTTAAAAACCAAAGTTATTCAGAAAGGGAAAAACTCCAAACGAAAACAGCTAAACCCAGAAGAACTTTAAAAATAATGGTGATTAAAAAAACCCCTCTTTGTGCAGGGGAATAAAGGTGAATGACTTCTAGCTTGCTCAAGTCAAAAGGCTCTCACTCTAGAGAAATAGTATTGAGTGACACAATATCCTGGAACAGTGCAGTAATAGAGAAAGTGGTGACTTACAGTACTTGATAAAGAGAGGCTGGAAGCAAGGACTAGGTGGCATGCTTTCTCATTTGCCTCTCCACTTTTCCACATTTGGACTGGTATCTCTCTGAGAAGAGACTAAAGTTATTTCTGATCTGCAGTGTTGCAGAGTTTTTCAGCAAACCTCCTAACCAATCATAAAACAGATATCAACATCCACAAATTCTTCCAAGATGCACCTGTAAAATATTAAACAATGATCCTTACAAAGGTCCACTCGTAAATTTACTCAGACCCTGCCTATAAAGTCTCAGGTTGGTAAGATTAAATCAAATACTTTTTTCAATATTAGAATTCATAAACTCTGAGTATATCTTACAGGTTTTATATCTGATAAGATCACTTCTTGTTTTTCTCCGCTCCAAAGGGCACAAAACTCAGGCCAAATTCCATCCTCATTTAAAGCCAAGCTGGTTGGTTTCAGATGGGAGTGTAGCCCAGGTCAGAATTGGCTCTACCCCTGTATTTCCTGAATGAAAGAGACATGATCTCATCAGGGCATTAAAGACCCTCTATAAGATGAGTCTGCACATGTCAAACGCAAAGCCAGTGCGCACAAAATGAACCACATCCTATATGAGTCCTCACAGAAATGGCAATAGCCCACTCACCATAAAAACAGAAGGAAACCCGAGCGGTAGAAACAGCCTAGTACAGATTTAGGGCAAGTGCAATTTGATAAAATTTGCTGATGTTGAAATTTTTTTTTGCTCCCAAGAAATACTGGGCAGACTCAGTTTGGCCAGAAAATACCTACCATGATGATTCAGGCATACAAGAGAGGTGGAGAGGGATTTTTTTTACAAGGGCATGGATCCATAGGACAAGGGGTAATGGCTTAAATCTGAGGGCAGGTCTGGATTAGATACAATACTAAATCTTCACTATGAGGGTGGTGAGGCACTGGAACAGCTGCCAGTAGAGAAGTGGTGGATGCCCCATTCCTGGGAGTGTTCAAGGTCAGGTTGGATGGAACTCTGAGTAACCTGGTCTCATGGAAAGTATCCCTTCTCAACAGGGACTGGAACTAGAACTAGATAGTCCTTAAGTCCCCTTCCAATCCAAACCATTCTATGATTCAAACTTGAAAGTTGTTTCAATTGCAAATATTAAATGCACCTTGTATGTCCATTTCAAAGTTTTGCGGCAAATAGTGTTTTTAACGTCTTATTTCAACATTTTCACAAGGAAGATTTTCTGCCAGAAAGAATCAGATTGAATTCTTCTTTATACGCAGAAGGTTAATATTCAAACAAGTCAGTTATTGTAAAAGAGAAACAGTCATACTGAACAATAACACAAAATAACCCCTTCAATGAAGGGCTGCAAACTTGCTACTGATTACTATTCTTTTAAAATAAAAATTAAAGAAAAACACTATATTCTGAAACAACTGAATCAAAATCAGTATTTAAATAAAAAAACAAAATCAGTTTTTGCTCAGCCAACCCCCTTCTTCGATGAGATTAAACTCCTTAAACAAGTGCGGCTAATTTTTGCTTCAGATAATGCTGAATCACATTTGTTGTCAACTGTATCTCAGTCATCTGAAAGCTAAACTGCACTTATTCCATCTAAATGGAATATAGGTCTTGACTACATTCTTTCTGCATATTAAGTGCCACACACTGTTAGTCTCATAAAACACTAAGTCTCAGAGCAACACAGACTGACATGGTTTTTTCCCCCCTAAAGAAGTAAGTATCCATATGCGGAGCTGCAGAAAGGACACAGCCAAGAGCTGGTCAGAGCACACAACTTTTCAGGCACATGCAGAGGATATGAAGGTCTGTACAGCTCATGGCTCTGCACAGATTAATTCTCACTTTTAACCAGAATACAGATGCACATTAATGCTTTCATTGCTGTACCCATAAGCGTCAGTATGGAGAGTCATTATGCCTAATTCCAGAGCTCAGCGCAGTTATTTGTCAGATATTCTGGGTTAGCACCCTTCTGTTTATTCAATCACACTATAATAAGCAAGATCTTCAGTACAGTTGACTGGGCATCTATTTTGGACTTGCCATCTCTCATGGATCCAAAAGAATATGGACTAAGCACTGAAACCGCTGAAGGTACACTAATTCTTTTGAGTACTTCTATTGATGCACAAAATTACTTTTGACTGCATTTTTAAGAAACAGGTAATTTCCTAGTTCATCAATTTTGGGATGACAGCTCCCCATGATCACCTTTCCAGCATCCATTGGGAAGCTCCTATTTCTTCCCATAAGCATAACATCCAGTGAGAAAAATGAGGTGCCTAGGACCTTGCATGCAACCTTGGGGGTAATACCAGTGGGGGGTTATTGTTCTCGGCGTCATATTTGATTAGCAAGAACACCCATAATAGTTTGATCCTGCTTCTTTACTGTGATATCCTACTCAGTGGCAAGCAGTTAAACACTGCTGATAATATTTCTAGACAGATTAGAAAGAGCCTTTGTATTTTGTGGTTTTCTTTCTCAGCTTCCGTCTTTCCCCATCCCAATTTGTTTAGCTCCCCCTGGCTTTTCCCCACTTTCACCAATAGAAAACCTTATAAATAATACAGATGTTCAACTGTGCCTCCTGCTTCCCTCTGCACTGACCTTCCTGCAGTGCCATGTTCAAGGCAGCCAGGTTACAGACCTGTCATTCTACCACACAGCACCAGGAACCACTGTGGTGATGGAAACCAAAAACCCAACTCAGATTTAAAGGCATTTAAGATATGGGAGAACAAGTATAGAGCTTTCACTTTTTATTTTGCCTGACTTTTCCACCCCAATTCCTCAGACAAATTCCAACAGCACTGACCTATGTCAATAGCTACTTTTACCTTGCACTTGACTGTGTCACCTTCACTGCAGGCTTACAAATTGATCTATGATTCCCTTTTTCTCCTGATAGTTAGACGGTAGCAGATTGTATACACATCTCAGTTAAGCAGGAAATTCTATAGTTTGACATAAAGGCAGGGGTATCCCCACTGAACACATTCTCTTTTTTTATCTCCAGAGTCTGTGTTTTTTCCTACTATTTTGCCAGGTCTGACTCATCAAGTTTCTCAGTGGGGTGCCCTGTTACAGCTTTATCATTTAAAGGTACAAATGCATTTTATACACAGTAATCCTCACAAATTCTCTAACACAAGAGTGTTATTCATGCTCCTTTTATTTCTACTCAAAAAAATATTATTTCTACTCTAATACAATGCCACATAAACTTGATAAGAATAAAGCCCAATTACTACAACAGGACAACATATTCAGAACTCAAGGGCAAGGCTGATAAGCAGCCAGATAACACACTAATGAGTAAAATTCCTGTAGTCTATTAAAAGTCTGATGAAGGTATCCAGGACACCTGTAGCATTTTATAAAGGAAAATATAAAAATGCCCAAATACAGCATTAAAAAAAAATACACTACAAACTCATGGTATATTAATTTGTCCATTTAGAATGTGGATAAACAAATTAGCCAAAAAATAATCTTTTTATGATACAAGACTTACCTGGTTATATAGAGCTACATAATGGAAATTAGTCAACATATGAGACATGCAATAGGTGAAGACTGCTGAACACTCAGATGCCACTGCATGCATGAACCATTTGTTCACCAAAACACATAATTATACGTGACTTTCATCTGTCCTGACTAAACAAGTAGACCTGCAAAGTGGTGCAAGGCTTTGCAAGACCTGCAAAGTGAAACCTTGGGAAAGAAGGTATGGAAAGGCTCTGGAGCAGCAGTTGTGGTCACCAGCAAGCATCTCCTCCCAGAACTGTATTTTTAAGTGACACTGGTACTGTAAATACTTAATGCAGTGGGAGACAGACCCTGGAAAAAATAAAAAATACCAGCACTACAGCTTTTATGATTTCTCCACAGAAGCATTTTGGACATGAAGATAGTGGTGAGAATAGCAAGGCAAACATGGACCGAAGCTGAGACGTGTATATGACGCAAAACTAATGCCCACAAATAGCATCTGTAGCACAGCTTACTTTAGTAATGTTATCCACCTTAACAAATATCTTAAGGGTTATAAAGTCTGCAACTATCATAACTTCTACTCTGAAGATTTGTTTCTCCACCTACACAGTGCTAATTGTGCTTATTTCTTCCTGTTTGTTAGGTAAACAACTAGCAGTGATGGAGCAAAAGTCAATTGTGACAAACCTTAACAAAAGTCCTGTGATTAATGGCAGCAGTTAAGACCATTGGAAAAATAACTCTACATGTAGTGATCCTCTCTAGCTCCTCAGCCAGCTTGCTCTCATGAGGTGTGTTGAAAAACATCCATCTCAGTAGCAGACATGAGAAAGACAAGCAGTGTTTTTCACCTAAAACAAGGCAGACTGACCAGTAGGCAAAAGCAACACAGAGCACAAATATGCTTGTTTTTCCTGTGTGGCCTTGGGCGTGCCATTTAATTTGTCTGACTCTGTTTCTCCTCTGCAAAAATGGAGATAAATACACAAGAGCCCTTTAGAATTCATTACCTCTTGAAGACTGTCAAGTACTAGACTGAGCCAGCAACAAGTACAAGAGAAAGAAGGCTGATGCTCATGTAGCAGGGCGTCTTGCTGCAGGACAAGAGGGAATGTTTTTGAGCTGTAAGAGGGGTAGATTTAGACTACATATAGAGAAGAAATTTTTTACAAGCACAGTGAGACACTGAAACAGATTGGCCGGAGAGGTGATAGAAGCCCCATCCCTGGAAGCATCCAAGGTCAAACTGGACAAGGCTCCGAGCAACCCAGTCTAGTTGAAGACATCCCTGGTCATTGCAAGGGAGTTGGATCAGACCACCTTTAAAGGTCCTTTCTGACACAAACCATTCTATGGTACTTTAAGTTGTAATTTCACTGCCCCTGGTGCCTTCCCTTCTTTCCCTCTCTCAGATATAATCTGCTACTGATTTAATCACCAGAAAAAGGAAAATCAGTTTAACAGCCAGTAGTTTAATACCTTGAGAGAGCTTAAACAAAAACTTCTGGATAATGAAGCGCTGACTAGGGTCTCGTAATCTCATACTTTGATCTCAACCGGGTAAATGAAGAGTGAGGCTGCTACATGCTGGCCTTAACACCAACTTGTCCTCCCTTGCAAAGGTCTGCATTTAGGACTCAAACACTCAGATGACATTTCTGCTACAAAATATAATCAGTACTGCTGTTTCAGGCATATCCTATTGAGGTTCCCATGCCTATCAGTGGTAGATACAGAGATGGTTTATTAAGACAACAGCTGCAGCAAGGAGAGAGGGCAGTCACACCAGGGCTTGCTTGCTCTGCAGCACATCCCTCTCTACCCCCAGCAGCCTCCAGGCTTTGCCATGACTGCCCAGAGTACAGCACAACCCAAGGTCCCCACAGAAATGGGGACTCCTGTGTGTCCTCTTCCACAAGGGCAATGGGAACCGCTCAGACAAAGCTGCACACAGCCAAAACCCTGGCCTCACTGCGTCAAATGGGAATGTGCCAATGACTCCCACAAGGCTAAACTTCATCCTTTGCTGAGACTATGAAGTGTAAGCAGCCTTGACTCACTTCCAACACCACACTGATATTTGCAGGCTGTGGGAACATGCACATATTCAATATCCTGTGTCACTCAAACTGCATCAATCTGCATTTTTCATTCAGAACGATTTCCAGAAGCAGGATGATATTACACTTTAAAATAAATCCTTATATTTAATTTTATTGTTATTGTTCATATTATTTGATGATGTAGGCCAATGATAACATTAAATACGAGACATTGCACTAAGCCATGTCACAAGCTTTATAACCATAATGACATGCCAGATTAAGGCACACCTAAATATTCTCATTTTTAAGAGTGACTACTGGTACTTAGTACTCATGAAGCTTCTTACCTTATTTTCTAGGTCAAAATATTTCCTTTTCCCCTCCACAATGAGACTTATTATTTTCCAGATCAAACTATTTCCAAACTGAAGAACAGCTGCTTTCAATATCTTCGAGCTTCTAGTATTAAATTAAACAGTCTCTTTTGACTATGGGATCTGTCAGGGACTACAATCACTCAGAAATAATGCAAAACCTATACCTTTAGCTATTAATAAAAGCAAATTACATTTCAAACTACAGTGCTCTATTAGTCAATTTAAAGTTTCATGTGCCTTCTAATACTTAATTTCAAGAAAAATTCTAATATAATTTTTTTTGTGTATGTGGAAAGAAAACATAACGCATTGGATCTTCTAACCCAAAATGTTTCCATGTAAATCAGCTCCATGTCTGAGATGAGAAGTGGAAGAAGTTGAAAGAATCCAGTTTATTAGAAAAGGATACTTTAAATTTTGATTTAGTAACCTGGAATTGGTAAAAGATGTTCATCATTTTTCCTCCACAGTAGAAAAGTTGCTAACAGGCTCAAGTTCCTGTGTGACTCTGCTTTTCCAATACTTTCAGGTTTTGATTTATTATTACCCAAGAACAAGCTTCTAACATCAGATTTTTGCAAATAATGCTGCAACCATAAGGAGGAACCTTTTACAGAAGAGAGACAGAGCACTGCAGTGCCGGGGAAAGACCAGGAATGCCTACTCAGACCAGAGCCTAACAAACTTCCCATGAGCAAAGGAATTTCCAGACCAATTAAGCTACTTACTGGACCTACAAGTTCTCCCACTGCAGGCAATCATTTCGTTTCATCATTCTTAATACCAAATGACATTCTGTAACCAGCTTCCCATCCAAAATATTGGCATAAGATTTTACTCACATTGCTTTCCTGTCATGCAGCCTCAACACCACTGCCCTGGTGTTCCCAGGAAAGCAGCTCCCTTGGGAAAAGGAATTTAGTGGAACAGTGAAGTCCCTGTTCCTTTGCTCACTACAGGCTGCAGCTCCCCTCTGATTTCTTTTGACTTGCTCCAGCAATATCAAAATGAGGATAAATAATTCCTAACTTGCAAACCTAGCTAATCAAAGCCCTGCACATCCATTTTAACTAAGTGGAAGAGCACAGGCCTTCTCCTGGCCTCCTAAGTGCAGAACGCTCTTGGTACAGAGTGAAGAAATCATTCTCTAAACAATGAAAAACCATTATGATTTTGTGGTCAAGATAACACATATGGATGGAAGTGTGCTGAAGTTGAATTATGCACATCAGGCCATGGTTTCATCTGAGGCTTCTGTCATTATTTGAGACAACCCAGGAAAAGAAAGATCAAGGCAGAGGAGAGAAGGCTGAGCAGCACACACAACAGGAAGAAGCAGCAGAACATTTAGAGGAGAAGTGGTTTCAGCCAAAGTTGAAGCAGAACCAGCCCCTTTCTCCAGGCTCAGAAACACAAGCATTCCCAAGCACGGCACCCACCCACAGCCATCAACGCCCACAGAGGAGAGCCCTGCTGTGGATCAGCTGAGGGGACACCCTGCAGCTCCCACAGCCCAGCCCCAGGGGCCAGTAGCCACACTGCTCCCAAACATACTCTGTAACCACTCACACAGTGACCTCCACACTGCTTAGTCCACAGTAAATCCTCATCAGCATTTACTCTGAGGAATTAAAGGATTACTTCACTAGAACTGCCTGAAATAAATACCCTGAAGACAACTTCTTTAATAGTTTACTAAATGAACAAGCCTGGTTTAGTTGATGCAGCCCTAAGAGCTGAACAAGATTAAGCAGTGGCCTCCTGTTGCCCTCTCCCAATCCCCATCAACCTCACCCCCAGGCACCAGGCTCCTCCTGCACCAGATCTCAGGTCCTCGGCCAGACCCCTCACCTGCCTTCCCACTGGGGCAGCACCCAACCTGTCTCTTTGGCCTTTGAGCACCAAGAACACCTTCTGTTTTAGCCAGCACCATCCCTGAGAGCCAGGCTGCACATGTCTGTCAGCACACTACAGGGCTGATCCCATAACCCTTTATTGCTGCAAGCATCCCTGCCAAGCTTTCATTTATAACAGGAGCCAGACAGCCCAGGATCACAGGAGAACTAAGAAGTGTGCAAGGAGGCACACAAAAGTTGGGCTCTTGCAGTCCAACTGCTATGAACGCACAACAAATGTATGTGGTTGATCTTCCAAAGATAACCCTCTTTACTAAATAAATCCCTTGTTCCTCAATTCCAGAATAAATCTAAATGTTGTCCCAACTTGTAAGACTGTGGCACACAAACTCCCTCAGTACATTTAGAGGGTGTGCACACATGCACAAAGAAAGATCAAGTAATAAACAGTAGCAGTTGCACACAGAGCAATGAGGTAGCACAGTTACATCAGGAGGGAGGCAGGGCACATGGAGGCATTGGAAAGTACATGGAAATAGCACTGAGTTTGTCCAGCCTGTCACCATAACACAGGGCTTCACATTCTGCTCTAGGTCCTTTAGCACAGGGTAATTTTAACACCAGGTCAGCTCAACTTGTCATGAAGTTAACTAGTTCTGAATATCCAGGGATCAGTGACAAGGGTTGTCTCTCAGGGGTCCATATTGAGACCAGTCTTCATCAATGACAGAGTGAGATCAAGTGCAGATGTTCCTGCCTCCCACACAAGGGGTGGTCTTATTAGTCTTTAAAAGTCCCTTCCAGCACAAACTATTCTACATTTCTCACCCCACCTTCTGAAGACACTGAAGGCACATTTAGGAAAGGTCACCTATGTTAATCTAAGCTTCAAGCTCATTTGGATTTTTTTTTTTTTTTTTCATCCAAAACAACATTATACAAATGCTGAAAATGTTCTAAGCATTAATTTTCCTTTAAATCAAGTGTGGTTTATGTCCAAGTGCTTCCAGAACACCAGCTGAAAGCCCAACCAAGCCAACATCTAGACTGCAGATATTCAGCATCATTACATTATAGAGATTCCTGAATTCCATCGTTTGTGTCACATTCCAGCCACACCAAAGAGAAGCACAGTAGGGAGATGTTACAATTTTTTTTTAAGGAAAAGAGAATCTCGCCACCCTCTTACCTTCCTTGTTTTCTGAAATGCACTTGTTCAGAAAGAGAAACCAATGCATCCAGTGGAGACACCTCAGCTGGGAATTCATTATTAAAATTCAGTTATTAGTGACCCCCATCCTTTCAATTAAAGTTTTCTCAATTTCATGACAGAAGCTTCAGACTACAACACAGTAACTCAAAAGACCATGCAATACCAGTCAAATGCCTTGAGACATTCCTAGATATTTATAGAAGAAGACAGAAAAGCAATGTCCTACCCAAGGGGTTTCCTCCATGTTAACCACGGAGACCCCTGCATCATTTGCCTCATCTCACCCATCTACTACTCTTGCCTGGAAGGCCAGAAGCTCCATGATCATGCTTATTCCAGACCAGGTGCCTGCACAGGTGCACCTAAAGTTAAGATCTCCAAGTTCAAAATAAGGCTACTTAATCTGTCACTAATGGAAATACAGAAACTTCCCAGCTGCTGTAATTCAACATAAGAAGGTCGCAACTTACAGCTTGAGCTGATGCCAGGAGCTAAGGAAATACCCATGCTCTCTAGGGATTCCTTTTGAGCTCCTCCAGACAGTGATCAAGCCCTGGACTAAGCCCTGTGCCAGCTGTTACTAACAACACCCACCAGCCCAGCCACAGCTACGTGAACCATCTCCACCAAAGCTCAGTGATAACACATGCAGAAACCCACTAACTCTCCCCCAGTATAAGGGAAGTCTATTTCTGGAGTCTTAAAAAACCCACAGGAACCCCAATGAATTCAGTGGTACTCTCTCATACTTGCACCTTAATTACAGTGTCTATATACACACACAAGTATAAATTAATATAAAATTTTTGGCTAGTCTGCTTCTTTATTTCATCAGGAGCTGAGCTGTGTTATGGTAAGGAACTTTTGGAATACAGGGTAATAAAACCAAAATATTAAGAGCATAACTACAGCCACTTTTTCCACAGCTACAGTCTTTTTTTGGTATTTATTCTCGGGTTGTTCCTTCAATATATCTTCCAGCCAGTACAATATATCAGCATGGTCTTCATATAAATTTAAATGAAGAGAAAAAATATTTCCCAATCATTTGCAATAGCAGGAGGAAACATTTCATCTCCCTTACCAGGCTTCCACACAGACCACATAGAAGCAAAACTGTGAGGAGCCCATTTCATCTACTTTGTTTGCAATTCCAAAACAAGAGGAATTTTGGCATCTGCTGCTAACAGCTCAAGTTCACAACCATTTGCAGTCCCCCTTGAGAAGTGTCAGGCAGTAGCTACAAAAATGTTCTGTGGGATCTCAGAGATTTCAGTGCCGGTAATGTATCGGTACTTTCATCACTTTTCATGAAGTGTTCTAAGTGTTAATAATGAAATCGGCCAGAGACTATTAAATACTGACTGAAGTGACAGCTCTGCTATATTATTACAGTGTTTGCACAGCAATCATTCTGCAGGTTAAGTTATTTTAGGATGAGTGGTGTTTAAATTAAATATAGTCCCCTGTGTTCTTGTTTCATTTAAAGTCTACCACAGACTGCCTGCCTCAACATTGTGCAGAGTCAGTAAGTTTTGCTGAGTCTCATTTGTTTGTTTTGCTTTTACCCCTTAGTATTCTTTTTGCCAGGCAAGATGAGGAATTTGAAAGACTCCTGCTGCAATATTTCACAGGCTTTCATAGCACAAACCACCACAGAGCACGAATAATGGTGGAAACCAGGCTTAAATAATTTAACCCAAATAGCACAAACCCTGCACATCATCTTAGCCAATCTAAGTTTCCAACTTTTTTCTGTAAAATTCAGTACCACATTGGGTCAAAGCGAACAGGGACCCTAAATCCCAGGTCTGTTCTACGCAGATCTTTCTCTATAAGCACAGATAACAGAGATACTGTATTTAAGTCAGAAAGAACAGTTTCAAACTTTGCTATGCTGTTAACAGGGCTGTACACATCTACTTACCTACTCAAGAGCATTTTTCAGATGCGTATTATCTCCTTCAGACAATTTATGGCATTAATGAGATTTAACTAATAGCTTTCCTGAAAAGTGAGCACACTGCAGTAGTTGTAATCCACCTATTTCTCAACAGGGAAATATTTCAAGTTGCAGTTTATACTCCACTTTCCCCAGTGGGTTGAAAACCCATAACAAACATTAGCATTGTATCCATTATTAATACTTATTCAAGCACATTTTAATAAACACGAGGTACATATGCATATAAGTACATACTCTACATCAGCCTTTGAATGCTCATGGTAAGGTATTTCCCAGAGCATACACTGCTCCTGCTATGGCACCAAGGACATTTACCATTAGCTGAGAGACAGTCCAACGTGTAGGAGTAGAAAGAGTAAAGAGACCAGCACTGTGAGGCTGCAGAAAAACAAAGATGGAAATAAGCAATGAGTTCGATGGAGGTCTGAAGGATGGTCCCTTCCCAAAGGTACTGCCAGAGAACAAGCACAGCCCACAGTGGGTGAGGAGGTCACAGTCAGTCACAGGGCTTGTTTCAATTTTAACATGAAATAACTATACCAACACTGGGGTGGATGAGGGAGACAGAAGGAGCGGGACGCTCTTATAATAATTTTTATTACCATGAGAACTATAACAAGACTAGACCAAACAGAAACAGTAAAAAGGATAAAAACCTCTCCCTAACATCTAAAGATATTCCAGCAGTGCAGGGACCAGTGCATTCAACTCAGCAAAGCTCAAGCTACTCAATCCCCAGCACCAGTAGCTGTTCAGAAACAGGACAGACCACAACCAAAATAGTCTGACCCACACTCAGCACTATACCTCCATGTTTATACAACCATTAAAAAAAAAAAAAAAATTTTGAAACCAGGCACTTCAAAAGACACTTACCTAGGAAACAGTTGTGGTATCTTAGTGCACTTCAGTCCTCACTTCCTCTATCAAAGCCACTCATCATTCAGAGCCTGACAGCTCCAATGACATAAAACCTCAATAACTTACCTGCCCATCCTGCGGAAAGGAGCCTACACAAAACTGACAATAACCCCATGCTCCCAGCAGCTCCTGTACTGCAGGCAAGGCTCCTGCCCCAAGCACAGGAAAAAGCCCCAAGCTCTACCCACCCCAACCAAGCAGGCTCCAGCACAGCTCGTTTGCTCATTACAAACAGCTGGGCAGTGGGAACAACCCCCAGCAGCCTAGCTGCGACCCGGGGCCAGAACCCACCAAAGGTAGGCACAGAGCCCACACCCGAAGTGCTGCAATGCAATGGGGACTATCTTAAATGTCAGACAGCTGAGAGCAAGAGCACTGCAAGTGAACACAGCTGAAATGGGTAAAGCAAAGTGCTGTGTCACAAGTTTGACAAAGGGAATAGTTTCAAAGTACATTCTGGTAATTTTTTTTCCTCTTATGTCAAACTTCAGTGTGTAGGTCTCTAAAGCCACGGTGTGGAAAGGGCATGTGGATGTTTCCTGAAGGAGCAGAAGGCAGTGAGGAAGAGGCAGCCTGGGGAATGTTGGGTGAGGGACACCAAACACAATCAGGAAGCTGAAATATTTGTGGCATTTTAATACATGTTAAATCACCTATTCTATGAAAAAGGTCAGTCCTCCAACTCAACATAATAGAGGACTTTTATTCACCTCCTTTTCTAAACACTGAACCATGGAAAGCTGGGCTTTGAGCAGTTGGGCAAGAATGACATGAAATTATCAAAAGAGCTACTTCACATTTACCTGAATTTGTATTTGCAGAATAGTAGAGCCTTTAGAAACCATCTTTTAAAAAGATTTTTTTGCTGGATGCTCAAAGTAACACCTTAGAAGGATTCTGCAGTTTTGAGCAGACAAGATCATCACTTCTTTTAGCCGTCATGAGAGGGAGGTTCCAAATCCCCAGATAACTGAAAATCTTGACACACGCCACATGTTCCCAGAGTTTGCCCTGCTGCAAACACTGCCAAACACAGTAGGCCCCCTCAGCTGAGTACTATTTAAGTCATGTGTAGATATTTGCAGGGTCAGGGGCCTGAGCAATAAAGAACTTATGGGATATGCTGCAATAAAAACTGGAACTAGCAAATTCTTGCTTGAGTAGCATTTATGAAGATTTATTGTAAATATATGTAAACATTAAGTAATAAGTGTTGTAAAATATCAGAATGTTACAGGCTTTAGCTGCTCTGTGTGAAAACATTTTACCTAAGATAGCTTTTAAAATAGTCCATGAATATCCATGCCTTGCCATCTGCTTTCGAATTGAATGATCCCTCGAAAGCAGCACCATAAATATTTCCACAAATGAGTGATCTGTTCACATTATATCCCCTAATGCTACCTTATGGCAGAGCAAACAAATAACTCACATGTCACATCACTGCACACAGCAACAATAAGGTGCACTCTGACTGGGTTTTAGCACGTTACTAAGAACTGCATCACTGGTTGTCTCTGAGGATCTAACCTGGCTTTTTAGAGACATATTTCTTGACAGCCTGTCAAGAAAGGCTGGAGATGCACACTGAAGAAAGAATACCTTTAGCATCTCATTTTTTTTAGACATGATGAATTCTAATCTGGGCTGAGTCTCAAAAAGATCTGAACAAAAGGATGAATAGGAAGTAGCAAAAGAGGATTTACAAAGGTTGCTTTATAAAATGAAATCTTAAAGGCAGAATATGCAAAAGGAAATTTTTATGCATCGGTTTTAAAATCTGCTAGTCTAGTCAATGTTTTAAAATATAAGAAACTAATTTGCTACATTTATACAATTGTTAGCTTTTTCAAAATGCTCTCAGCAGCTTCTTGGGAGACAATGAGAATTGTAGCAGCCAAGCAAATGCATTACACACAAAGTTCACTGAAGTTCATTGACTAAGGAAAACAGTTCCTCATTGATGTTCACAAAACTCCAGGTCTCTGCTTGATCTTTTCAGCAATGGGTTCAGGCTTTGGCTTGTTTTTGGCATTTATTTTCTGCCTGGCATTGAGCAGATCAGTGGGTCCAGAGGAGAGAGGTGCTGAGTGGTGTGGGGAACATATCCACCCTCCCTTGGAACTTTTGCTCTCCAAAGCCCCACTGTCAGTCAGGTTTGATGAGATCAGCAGCTTTGCCCTAGAAATGGGCTGGTTTGGGTTCCTACACAGAGGCAAGGATAGCTTAAAATAGACCTTGTCCCTTGTGCGGCAAGGCTCAGGAGGTTTTCCAAGGCTCTCTACCAGCCAAGTGCTGTGGCACTTGCTGAGTCTGCCCAATGTCTGCAGCTCCCTAGTGGGAAGCTCTGTGGAAAATCCTGTTGTTCCTTTTATTTTAAAGTACGACTGAAGAAAGCCATGTAGTGGAGGAGTGATGTCAAATGAACAAAACCAGTCTGGTCCACACTTGACACTACATCACTTACTGATTTTTTATTTCAAAAAGGAATGAAGTAAAGCACTGCTTTAGTAAGGCTCCTTTGCTAGTCAGAAATATAACACAAAGCATTCAGAGCCACAAGTGGGGAAATTACAAAGGAAGAGGAGTTAAAGTGCACTTAATGCAGTTTTCCTTGTAGAAGTCATTCCTGTGACAGATGGCCTGGTCTTTCTGCCCTCCTAAAAGGAAAGAAATAGTCCTGCAGGTGGACAGTAAACAGAACTTCAACTAGATCGATCGTTTCAGGAGACACACCCTATGCTGAAGTAGCTAACAGCACTGGCTGACTAACCTCAAAGCCAGTCTTTCCTGTGAGGAAAGACCTTTTCCTCTATGCTGCTGCTGGAGAGTATCCTCTGGGGCTAGCAGTGCCTGGCAATTAGGAAGCTGACTTTAACATCACAGCATCCAATGTTATATCTAACTTTGCCCGGGGGTCAACTGGTAACATCAAGGACATTACCTATTGGCTAACAAATGAGAAAAATGAGTCATGGCTGTAGAAATAATAATACCCGTGCAACGGCACAAAGATCTATAGGTTCTTAGAAAATTAAGAATACCAGATGTTACTGTTCTTTTCCAGTTGCCATGCAACCACAGCCACCCTGCTATGCTTCACCTTCCTAATCTCCTTAACAGCTAACTCTAAAACAAGTGCAGTTAATTCCCCAATGAACAAGACAGGACACGACCCAGTCCCGTGGTCACGGGAGTTTGTTTGTTGGTACATAAACACTAAACAGATACAGCACCAGCACACAGCGCGGCGTACACAGAGCTGGTGTTTCGTACGACAAGTACAAGTCATTGTTGCAAACTGTGAACTTTCCTGTAGCACAAGGTTTTTACGACTACTCCTGACAGATATTCCTTATGCTGCTTAGGAGACAGTCTTTGCCAGTTCTCCAGTGATCCTGGCAGCCTCTTACCCTAGAAACCCAGATAGAAATGAGTGTGCTGCACTTCAGCTGAGCAGCATGTAGAGTCATTAGGACACAAAAAGCCCACTTATGCCCTCTGACAATAGCTTTATGAATAATGATCATATTTTCTCTTTTAAGAGCAATGTCTCAGGTGATCTGCTGTGTTGTGGTTTTTAAGCAAATAGCTTCTGTACCATATGTGTAAAAACATGATTATAGCTGTGCTAAATCACATCACTTCCATTATCAATAAAATGGATGGTGAACAGTTGCTTCTGCTTATAACAAATATTTGTGTATGTTTATAGATTTAGAGAAAGTAATAACTACTCAAAAATCCCTTTGGTTCTGATGTGGTTCTCATTTGCACCAGACATACACCCATGATACTAGTATTTCTACATAGCTTCCTGACACAGTGCAGAGCTGTGAGCAGCCATAGAAATTATTCAATTAGCACTGAATATGAAGATATACCAGAGTATCTGATTCAGCATTTAAGATTGTATTGTAATGACTATAGACTGTACAAGTGACATGCCATTTTTGTGCAATGCCTTATTTCACAATATGGGTAAAAAAATACATGAAAGGGGAAAAAAGCTGTTCCATTTAATTTTCTGTGAATTCAAGCTTGGGGGGAAGCATGTATTTGCATATAAACTGTGTTGGAATAATAATGATGACATTTAGTATTTCAAAAATTATAGCTTTCTGATATTTTTAAAAGTGTTCTTAAGTGATAAATACTTCAGTTAAGCACATGATAGATATGGTCTCAAGCATTTACAAGTGATGAAAATTCTCTCTGCATCAGCTGTAGAAAATATTGTATTGGAAAGAGCAACACATTTGGCTCTGCAATAGGGTGGTGTTAAAACCTTTCTTTTCCAGACCTCCTGTGAATGTCCCGTTCCCACTCAAAACTTCTCCTGATGGATTGCTATTCGTGCTTTCAGCCCACTGCCAGAAGTCACCACATCCTCCCAACATAATCAGATTCCCCAGGCCGAGCTGTCCACTTTTGATACAGTGACCTTGATGATCCTGCAAAAGCCAGGAAAGAATTAAACAGCTACATGTGCCAGGGCCTTGTCTTCAGAATGACAAAATTTTATGTTGGCTAAAGCACCAAGAACAAACACATGCCTGGGATTTTTCATCCAATGATTTCTCCCAAAGGCTTCAGACACATGGCTGGAAATGCAGCACTGTAGCCTGCTGTGTTGGTCAATGAAGAGAAGAGCAGAACTGACTGGTTACTTCCAAAAAATATCAATAAGGGGATGGTTACCTGTCAGTTTGGGGCTTTTAAGATGGAGGCTGATAGGAAGCAAGTTAGCATGGGCAGGGGTGCTAGAATTTAGTCAGTCTGACAGCAAGCAGCATCTGAACTATGCTGTGGGTAAGTCAAATAGATCTTACACTTGGCTTCGTGGCACAAGTATGTACTTGTCCAAATTATGCTTTCATGAGTTCATCAGGGTTTTGGGGGTTGCCAGTTTTCATGCACTGTTATTCAAAGCAAGGTTCACAGAAAAAAATCACATGCCATCTGCATAAAAAGCTCTGTGTAGCTGTGTTCTAGAGCCAACTCACACTTCAAAGTCAGAAATTATCATGTCAGGCTATAACGTTTCACAGCAGCAAGCACCGGTGCCATGATTTCCTATTTACTGTTTCTCAAGCACGGGGAAATGCATGAAAGAATTTTTCAGTGTCATGCAAACTAATACACAAATCAGTTAAAATAGTATTTTAACATCATGATTATATACTTAGATCATTAATTGCTAGTCCAGCCCTCCATATATATTCCCATCTTATCATTACCTTGTTATTGCAGTGGATGATAAGGGAAAAAGACAGACAGACAGACCTGAATGGTCTTGCAGCCAGAGGGGCATTTAAAATATTGCTCTGCACCTGGGAAACAGGTTTAATTACTGGTGCTGTCAAAATGTTTTAATATAAACAAGTTTCCTGATGGATCACATTTGCTTAATGTGAACTGTCATTCCCCAAACACAATCCACTTTATGGGGGGGCTTAAAATGCAGGTATGGTAAATTAGAGCAATGAAGCTTTTATGATTAAAGATGCTTCATCTGCTTTTAATGCCTCAAATTATAGAAACTATATCAACCCTTCACATTAAAATTTAAATTGGATTAAGAGTCTAAAACTCTCTATAAAGTAGGTGTCATAGGCCTGATTCATTCTGAGATGGTACAAAGTACAGACACGGGAGGAAGGCAGCTCCTACTTCTTTCTTTTGGGCGGCTTGGCATAGGTCTAGCCGTTGGTGTGTATTAGGGATGAGAGTGCCCTAACCTGTACACCAGAGCCAGTCTTTGATGTTCCAAGGGAATACTGGGACTGCCTCAGCCATGCCTGGTCTGTCGGATGGTGCTGCTCTCTCTGGAGCCCGTGCCAGCAGGCACCACAGGGCCGCTGCTGCTCTGTGCCCCTGCACGCTGCCCTGGGCCTCGGGGGCACTCCAGCACCTTTAGAATAGGCAGCACGCCTCCTCTACACCTATTCCAAAAGAGGATTCACCACAAAAACACCTGCATGTGAATTCAGAGATGATTCTGATTACTCTGTTGTATTTGATTTATGTAAGCATCTTATACTATTCACGTTACTCCTGGTAATAACTTCTGAGAACAGGTTTCATATCAAGCAGTGTTTGTCAAAAGTAGATTTAAAATCTGTAATTATAACATCTGCTTCCACAACATATTTATATTCTGCTCATCCATTCAAGATACAAAAACATGGATCTTATTTGACCAGGCACCATTAGGTAAGGAAGCTCTGCTTTCAGATCTGCTTATTACCTCAGAATTTACAGAAAAAAAAAAGTAAAATAAATGAAATTATTTCACATAGGTGGTACATGAAAGAGGAACCTCAATTCATCTTATAAATTATTCATGGTGAATTATTCACTTGACTCATATAGAGACAAAGAAGATGCTTTTTTATACTGTAAAATCTACTCAGACTTAAAACCTGTATTAATATGAAGTGATGTGTGATTATAGTTGGAGATGTACTTTTAAATAATTTTTGTGAAATCTGACTTTTACTAAGGACGCTTACTAAGTATGCACTCTATTCCCTGATAAGAGTAGTCACGTGGAAAGCGAGCAAGTGAAATGCAGAACTCAAGAAAAACTGAACATCATACAACTTGGTGGATCAAACAAGAAAAGTCCAAAACACTTTAAGGGCATTCTTCAAGATTTCTGATTTCTGTTGTGAGGCCACAGCCTTCTCTGTGTGTACCAGAGCAGACTTTAGAAACTGTTTGCATTTTTGGTAATACTTAGTAGTTAAGACTCATAAGATCCTTTTGCTAAATTATGGAAAGCCAAAGCCCTGATCCTTCCAGCCTTTAATCAAATTAACAATGGAACGGTGAACATTACCAGATTTATTGCCAGATTTATAGTTCAGGTGAGTGAAAATCCATACATACCTGCATGTTATCAACCTTAGAAACACAGGAAGGAAACTTTTAGTCAATCAAGGTCAGTATCCCAACAGTGAAACACTTCTGTCAACCAGTGTCCTACCGGAACAGAGTTCTAAAGTCAAAACAATCCTTTTATCAGTAGAAATCTCTTCTGGAGCTTCACTGCTAAGAGAATTTGGAACATTTTCCCTTTATTTCTCTTCTATGTTCATTCATATTTGTACCATTTTGTCCTGCTTCAACATGTTAGGATCAGGACTGAACTCGAAGATGCTCTAAGTTCGATTAATACCCCACTCTCTTAGCTGAGACCCAATGTCACACATCTCACACTTGACTAAACACCCCTGTATCAGTGAAAACTCATCTCCAATAACTAACATCCTTTGCTGATCAAACATAACTGTGCTAAATGAGAGAAATCAAAGTATTCAGCAGCTCCAGAAACCTGTTCACACGGAATAGCATGGACTGGAGAGTTGCAATAACAGCTTGCTACCTCCCTACTACACACACCAACTAGTTTCCATGATGATCTCACATTTTAGGGCAATTACTAATGCTAGGAAAACTGATATGTGGTGAAGCCATCTAGATGGTGGGATGGGATGGGACACAACAACTTTTCTCTAGTGATGACAGCAGTAAACCCTTCCAGATTTACAAGATCAATGCTTCTTTGCCCAGGAAGCTTCTGGCCCACCAACTCAACAGTCAGAAACCAATGTCATACTTTAATGTCCCTCTCTCCAGTGAACAGGGTGTCTACATAATACTGCTGGGCATGTTATGGGCTCCTCTTGGTCCAGTTTACTACAATACCAGTAGCTAGCCCTGGCAGGTAACAACAGATTACACCACACCATACACAGTATTACCCGTGGTCTGCCATTAGACTTTTATGCTGACAGAGTCCATGTTTCCTAAGGAAATAGAAGGTAAATTCCAGTATTTTATGAATGAAGGGAAAAAGAAAAGAAAGTGTAGTTTTACCATTTAAAATCAAAACAGTATTTGTAATAAACTTATAACAATGGGGATCAAATTGAGATGCCAGAGTTGCCTAAAATCACCCAATGATATTCAAATTCATATGGTTTTCTCTCAATATTTTTTAAGATGCTTTATTTGCTTTAATCAGTCTTTCCCATTGCTTCTATTAACGAGTGGGATTAAGGCCAGTATGAATTTAGCCATGTACAGTCATGCTTCATTGCAAGAGTAGGATTGTCACTAAGAAGATTGATAAATTGATGCAAAAGAAACCTGATATGTAAAGTTGTTCCCAGACCTCTTCAATAGGATGGCAGATATTTCATTCAGTTCCTTGGATTTTATTTAGAGTGATACAAATTTTGTTCTGAAGATAACTTTCTAACTCAATTTATGAATTAGAAACTTCAAGATCTAAAATTATCTTTTGTGTAATTCATTAGTATTAATTGGTTTGAATTTCATTCATAGAATTTAGACCACTGGTTATTTTCAAGGAAGTGGTATAAACCAGTAAGATAATAATTAAGTTGTGCTGCTATTGTATTAATTTATTATGTCATCCAACACTAGTAGAGATCAAAAATCAGAAACTCATCAAGGAGTTTTTATTTTGAGTCCTAACAAGATGACCTTCTGTCTTTAAACAGTACTTTTGCTTAAAAGTATGCTTTTTTAGAAATGGTATGCCTTAGAAATGGCAATTAGAAACTTTAATTATAATGCAGAGTCTTAGCATAATTTGTCTCCCCTCACCTTCTTCTTTTTGCCAAGAAATCTGCATCTTTTTCCCTTTCAGATATATTTCCATGAATTACTATGGATTGAAAGCAAAAAGTCTTTTGTGCTTTACTTTTGCCTTTAAATTTTTAATCCAAAGAATTAAATGCATTTGCAAGGGATTTTTTTCCTTCAACAGACACATATTAGACAGAGGCCTAAGGTGCAAAATTTTTTCTTTTTCTTTTTCTTTTTCTTTTTCTTTTTTTTTTATTTTTCTTTTTCCTCTTCCTTTTCCTCTTCCTTTTCCTCTTCCTTTTCCTTTTCCAGCTCGAAGCTGCTTTTTCTTCTTTTTCCTCGTTTCTTCAGGGATCTTCAAACTCTGAGTCCTCACACACGGGCACCAGATATATTGCTTTTCTCTTTTATTTTGTTTCTTGTTTTTGTGAGTCCACTTTACTCAGAGTTCAATTTGGGAAGCAAGAGACGCCCTTTTTTTCTTTGGTCCCAGATGTTTATTATATCTTATCTATAACACAGATACACAGAGGCTGCCTTCTAAGTTAACAAGGTGAAAATGGCCCCGAGTTTCAACTTCCAAGGTTATTTAAAGCCTAATTTAACCAGTTAAGGATTGTCAAGTAATATGTTTGTACTTATAATCCAATAACTAACTATTCATGTCCCGCACTGTGGATTTTTTGAACCAATACCAGAAAACCCAGATTCATGAAGAAGAAAAAAGTACAAATCCACACCCCAAATCCTCCATATTGTTACACTTCTACTACTATATTCCATAAACCTAAATTCTACATTTCTACATATTCCATCCCGTGACATAACTTTGATTACACAGCAATAATGTGTTATCACACAATTGGGGAAGTCTTTCCCAGGGTCTAAGATCAAATGAAGTATGCTTTTGAAGTTCATTGCCTGTCAGCACTGAAAGATGGAAATTCTCAGAATTCAGGACTCCAACATACCTTCATTTTCTTTAAAGACTAGGAAAACAACCAATAATCTGTATGATTTTGGAAATGAAATAACTTAATGAAAATTAAGAAGACAATTTAAATCACTTTTTAGAAATTTTTTTCTAGGGAAAGATTATTGAAAGTTTCCACTCTTGAAGATCCAAAATGCAGCTATGAGATCCATAGGTGACCATCTCCTAATCCAAGCAAGGCAAAGCAGAGAGCAGGAAGCTCTGTGCCTCTGCTCCTTTCCTGCAGATAAGCAGCCACTCTGCTTCTTCTAAAAGTAATCAAAAAGGATTTGGACACTGCTAGCAGACAGACATAGAACTGTCATCACAATATAAAAACACAGAAAATAAATGTAGAACAATCTGAGAAAGTCTAGCCTTGAAAAATCTGCTTTTATCCTTCAGTTAATTAATTCTGGAGAAAATTTTTGATCAAATCTCATTTTTAACCTCGCTGTCAGTTGGTGAATTGGCCTGTTTTTCTCAAGTGGGTGTTGGCTCGTAGCAATGTCTTATCTTATGTCATGTATCTTCAAAGACTTCTGTTTTTTAAAGGAAGACCTACACCGGGAAAGGACAGGAGGTCTTTTGAAATTACTGTACAATGCATATATTTAAGTTTACTTGTAAGATGTTTCAAGATGTGTGTGCCCCACAATGTGCCTCTCATGAAAGGTTTTTTTGATTTATCACTGAAGCAACAATTTGAATGTGCTTTTCAGAAAGGACAGCTTTTTGTAGAACAAGTTGTTTCATAAATACCAAGCAAAGTCATTATTTTTGTGTTCTTAACCCAACACTTCTATATTTTGGGAGGAAGGGAGGAGGAGAATACCGGCCAGCTATTACTTACTTCTGAAAAGAAAGGGAATTACTTTTGCTACCGTGAGAGGGACAGCATACTTATATCTGGAAAATAGCTCTTGCAACTACTTTCTAAAATGATTCAGAATTACACTGCAGAACTGCATGCTGCGGAGTTGTTTCTATGCCAAACATCAGCGTGGACATGCTCACATTTTACCGAGTGAAAACAAGTATGCATTTTTCTCTAGAGGACTGCGTTGTGGGAACATTTGTGCTACAAATGTGACATATAATTTCATATGCTTTGGGTGCTTTCTGGAAACTGACCTTGTACCCTAGGTTTGAAATTTATTACGTATTAATTGCAGCTTTGTGTTTACACACAGCATAGCAGGCTATCTAGTACTTACATTTTTGTTAAGAAAAATCTTCTGGGAATGTGAAACACTGACTTTGGCAGTTCCTTTACCAGGAGACAGAAATGCAAAAAACCACATGCAAGTTAATCTGCATTTGAGCTGTGTCAAATGTTGGACTGTGGATGTCCATGATGCTTCGCAATTACTATTTTTTGTGAGAGAAGAGTAGAACAACAGTGCAAAAATACTGCACAAAATTCAAAGTTAGCAAATTTTTACAGATATAAAAGTGTCTTTGCAAGGCCTTTCTACAAATTTTATAGGGTACAGACAAATAAAAACAATGTACAGGCAACTTAAATAATGTGTGGATTATTTAGGCCTTTGTATTATTGCTAAGTGAGGACATTTCCTTCGTGGTTCTATGAGAAGCCCTTGTTGAGAACAAAAGTTTTAAACAAGGCTTACCTACTGACAGTTACCTTTGCAGGAGGCAAACTTAGTAAACTCCCATCTTTTCAAAGAAAATTTCAGTCTTGGAGACAGAAATTGTTTTAAAAGTTAAGATTCCTCTCCTGTGAGCCAGCTGCAGGCTCTCTGCAAATATACCCTGAGACACTGTACACCCTGGATCCTCCTACAGAAGACCAGAAGTTTTAATTCCTGTTTTATAAATGTTGGTCAGGGTACTTGTCTTTTCAATCCTTCTCCATAATCTCTTCCTCTGGGAAGTTCCAAGAGTCAATTTTTTCCCATATGAGGGTCGGGGTGGATGGACACAGAGCCAGGGCAGAAATGACGGCTGACCCCAGTAACAAGACGTGGCCCATACTGATGGATTGAACACAGGCTGAGGACTTCAAGGACTCCCAGCCTTTGAGATGCTGGTCCCTACCATTACCTCAGTGCCTCAATGCCTCAGAGCAACTCACTGGTGCAAACTGCTCTGGCTGCGACTGCTCAAAAATAGAAACTTAGACCACCACATACAAATTCCAGAATAGATATTTTTACAAACAGACTTGGTACAGAAGCCAGATTTCTTGTATTTTAGTGAGTGCTAAATATGATCCTCTTTATGGTCCTTGCTGTCCAACAGCAGAGTGGTTAAAACACCATTAGAAGACCCGGACATCCATCTCCATCATATTTGCTGCATTGCTGCTACCTCCCCTAACCCTTCCAGTTATCCTTCAGAAGTTAGTTGCAGAATAAACCAATTTTTAAAACTGTCACAAGCTTTATTCTAATAAAAGATTAAAAATTTTTCTTGTTGTAAACACAATACAGCATCTGAAAGGATATTTTTCTGAGTGACAGCTGAAAATCCATTATCTGTAACATGTGCAGCAGAAATTTCACATCTGTGCTCATCATAGCATTAAGGGCCTGAGAAAAATCTATCCAGTTCAGTGACCTATTATCCATGCTAATGCTTTTTTGTTTGGATAAAACTCAGCTTTAAACATTTTTAAGATTTCTTTACCCTTTTAAGGGAAATACAAAAGATTTGCTGTACTACAGTTGTATATCATGCTAAAATGATATGGTGGGAATCATTTAATATGCATTGCAAAAAAAACCTCTTCCCTATACATCAAGGGAATCAGCACTTAAGAATTAGAATTGTGAAAATATGGAACTTGCAAAGTACTTTAAAAACTGAAATGGAAACGCTAAGGTCCACAGTTTTGAAACACAGCAGCACCTGCAGAAAGGAACATTGTGGGATTTTGAAAGTCCCCACACACGTTTTCAATCCACATTTCTGTCAGCATGAGTGTCATGCTGGACACATATATCTGTGCCTTTAAGTTTTGATCCCTCTATTTCTTTGCTTGTAAGGAATAATACCTCTACATAGAAACAGTCCTTATAGAAAAGAGGAGAACTTCTCACACCCTCTTATTCCAGGGTTTCTGCAGCCTTTTTCCTCAAGCCATTGGTCTGCCTGGATCTGAGCAGGCTCAGCTGGGGGCTGCTCTGAAGGAGCAAGGGCCAGCCCTGCAAGGCACTCTGTTTGACAGCATTATTTGCTCTGTTGTGTACAGCAGCAGCTTGTCCTCTGACAGGCAGCAGCTCTGCAGGTTTTGTTGACTGTGGCTACAGGGAAAAAACCCCAAACGGTGATGGTTTGGGCTTCAGTCATATTGGAAGGAGCACAGTTATTCCTTTTTCTCTCCCCTACTGCGACTGGCAATGTGCACCTTGGAAAGGTACTGTCCCTGTGAGTGGACACGGAATCAGTAGTACTTATTAGGCAGCACACAGAGTACAATTTTGACAGTGTGCTATATTGATTATGATGAACTGCAATGGTATCAATGAAGCTGCAATGGTATCAGTGAAGCTGCCTTCATTACTGACTGCTTCCCATTGTGTAAGATAAGACCATTCACAGCTAAAAGCTGTTTCTTCATCTGTCGTCAGGGGCCAGAATTATGGAGACACTTGTGCACCCTCTAAAATCAAACTGGAATTATGTCTAAAACTTTTCCACAATCAGGCTGTTAATGACTCCAGAGCTCACAAGAAGTCTACTGATGTTATATTTAGCGCTTTATGGCAGTATATAACAATAAGATTTGTACCCCTCCACTTAGACTTTCAGCTTTTAAGGCACACTGTTCATACAACTCATGGAAAAATTTTTCAGTGGGTGGGAGCGTATTCAAGAAGATATTAATAGGAGAAGAAAGACAAACAGGTTGCAAAAGGGATTTGGATTTAGGGGATGAGAATCTCAACAAGGACATGGAACCATAGAAACTCCCTTAAAATTTCCATTTAACATGTTAATAAAGGATTTTAAGTACAGAAGCATCCTGAGGGAACAAAACAGATGCAAATATTAAGAACAAAGTAGTAGCTAACTTTCAGGTTTTGGATTAACCTGTGCTATGATTCAAGAAAGTCCATGAAAGCACATCAACTACAGTCTCTACTCCTTTCCTTTCTCCAGGTCCACATTGCAAAGGACAATTTAATATTCAGGCTAAGAGGCTTAAGTATTGGCTTTTACACAATTTTACTGCTCTTCTGTCACCAAGGCTACCGCTGTGACTACTGCTACTACTGGTAAAGAAATAAAAGTTCAGCTTTTGCTGAGTACTTTGAAGTATTTAGGCAGACAATGCAATTAAATGAAAAAATAATCATCAGTTTCTCCCAAGGAATGTAACAGAAAAATCTAACACAATTCAAGGTCAACACTTTATAAACAGATTATATAATATGCAGTGGATATGACAGAAGAATGGACTGGGAAAGCAGGAAGTCAGAAGTGACTACTATTAGATATCTTTGTTCAGTTAAAAAGCAATTTCTGATTGAAATGTAAGCAATATTGGAATAGAATTATTTTCATTTACCCCAAAGAGAAGAAAAAAAAGTAAGTTCAGGTAAGAAAACTGCAAAATTAATTCTCTTTGCTGATGGTATTTAATGCTTTTGTAACTAAATTTCAAAGCATTGGAGAGTTCACTATCATTATCATATTCATTTTTTAGACATGGAAATTGAGATACATGATCAGAACAAGGAGGTTACAAAAAATACATATCCAAGAAATTGCCGACACTGAAGAACAGATTGTGGAACCAGCAGGCAAATGGAGATAAAGAAGAGAGGGAGTGCACATGTAAGCCATGCTAAGCAGCCCACATAGTTGCTTTTTGTCTATTATCCTCCACACATAATGATCTCTCTTAGAGCAAAACCGTAGCCATACAAATCTCTATCTGTTCCCTATTGCACATAATTGTTTTCATTTATTTGATAAAACAGATTTAAATTACTGCTGCATTGTCAGATTATGTTTCTCTGGCCTATTTCACCAAATGTATTGGCTAAATCTGTGTCAGACGACAATTTTGCCTGGTTGGATTTAGTGTGACTATCAGACATACAGGCCATTTCATCAGTGCTTCCATGAGTATGTAACATCATTCCAAATTCCCAAATAGCTGACAAGTGCACAAAAGGTATATTTTCGGTTCAGCAAACTTGCTATCATCACTTCTGCTTTTTGTTTATTGTGCAAACCCAATGGCATTCACTATTTCTGTACAGTTGATAATTGCTGATTATGGATGGAAAAGTTATCTGATTGTCAGCCATGGAATCAAATGAATTGAAAATATTCCATCAAGCATTTAACGAAAGTGTAGGAAAAAGATGGACTAAAAATAACAATGAATGTGTTCTTTGCATTGAAAGATCATTGGCAGAAGTAAATCACACAAAATTCAGATCCTTATTGCTTAATCATCTCACATTTCATTAACCACAGCTGCCAATTGTCTTGTGCAATGTGAATTGCTTTTCATAATGAAAAAAATCATAGGCTGGAAATCAGTTTCACTAAGATGCAGTTTTAGAATGCAAATATTAATTTCTGAATTAATTCACGACAGAGGGCTTGGCCAACCTGAGCTAATCACACCCCTGGGGTCCTCTAATCCTCTAAAGCTGATTATCCCATGATTGTCACACCCACTGGGAGTTGCCTTTGTCATTAGCAAATTCAAACCGTAGTTAAAAAAAAAAACAACCACTTGTTTTGATGCTAAGGTTGGGTAGTGAATAGCAGCTCCAGCTCTAATCCTTTGGCTGGCTGACAGGAGGAAATGTACTCTAGTAGGTGTCGTTGCTCCCTCAGAATTATTAAGATTGAGAAAGAATGAACAGCTACCAAGTCAGGCGGTAAGATTATATACTGATAAGACAGGTTTGTCCCACCAAACTTAAAGCAGGTATCAGTCATAAATACGTGCTATTATCTTTCTTTTCCATTCATTATTTTCTGAGTTTGGTTTGATGGAAAATTAGCATCAAGACATGAAGATATTTGTGCAACAAAAATTGTGAATATAGGTTGTTCAACACATTTCATGACGTCCTTGACAAAATCTGTATTCTATCAAGACTGAACAAGCTGCAGATGGAGCAGACAAATTCACAGGATGCATGTGAAACAACTGGAAGTGAATAGGTGACATCTGTCTCCAGCAGGTACTTCTTAATGCTATTTACTAGATTACATCAATAGGGAACTAAAGTCAAAGCTTAGAGCGTGCTACTGGGGCTATTACACATACACATACACAGTCAGCCCCGTTGTGAAGGAGTTTCTCCATGTGAGATAATTTTAGTTGTGTTCTGTGAAACTCATGTTGTATAAACACTATAAAATTTGAATCTGTGTCAAGCTGCAAAATTGTGCAGGAAAGCTGGCACTGAGGGTATGATTTCAATTATTCATCACAGTGGTTCAATTTGCATTGTTTTTGTGCCCGGATTTCCAAGCTGCTGGAACTTGCGTGATACATTAGCTGTCTAACCACTGTATTTAAGTGCAGGATAGTGACTTTCCATTTCCTAATCCAAACACTACTTGTCTCTCATTTGAACTGTTAACATTTCTCATAATGACTCTGTATTTGTGGGATTCTTTTTTCTCACTGTTTGATTTAAATAAAAAGCCAATAATTGTAGGTGGGCAGAGATGTGCCTTCACTTACGGGTATGGGGTGTGCTAGAATGTAAAATCTATTAACTTTTGCAGCTGGTATATGAGAAAACTGCTGGTACTTGTTTGAAATTCTTAGAAATACTAGTATGACATGGTTTCTGTTATTTAGTTTGAATCCATCCGTACATTTAAGGTTTCACTCAGCTGTAGTGAATATATTGCAATATGCAGTGAGTCTTGCTTAGTGAGATTCACACTGATCCCCTGAAGTTTGCATTATGAGATTTAATTCTCCTTCTGCATGAAAGCTTGGAAGGTGCAATAAAATGCATATTTTGGGAAACCATGTAACATGATGTGGAATGTGCATGCATGGCTCATGATGTTCCAGAAATATAAAGAAGTGCAATATCTGCTGTAAAAGTTTAACTATGTGTGGTTTGTAATTTATTTTGCATGCAACCTGAAACTTAGGCTGCTAAATTTGTCTTCTTTCTTGAATGAGCTGAGAAATTTTTATCAGGCAAGTTAAAATCTATTCCACCTCACATATTGATAATCTGTTCTCTGTCTATTGGCACTGCACGCACGCTGCTATTCATGTGAACATTTGTACTTCCCTCAGGTGTGCTGTAGGGCCCGTGTCCAATGGTCCACATTAGACATGCATGCTGAGAAATCCAAGCTGCACAAAGAGAAATTTGCACTGAGTTTCCTGTGAAGACACCACTTATCCGTTCCATAAGGTACTCACAATGTGTACATTCTATGAAATTTTCATAGTAAACAGGAGGTCAGATTTTACCATAACAAAGGTAGCACTGCAGCAAAATACGTGCTCAGTACACAAAGACATGGATGCACACACAGACAATAAAATCTTGAAGATACTATAGAATTTTACCAAAGCTCTACCTACAATGGTAGCAAGATTTTTCCTCAGGTCTTCCTGATTCTGCATGAAATTGGAAATGTTGTTTCACACAAAATATTTTAGGCATATTTTTGTTATAAGCTTTTAATGGGCTTGACAATCATAATGAAAGTTTTATAAATTGAGTTTATTCTGGAAAATTTTACTATTAAAATTTCAAACCCAGTGCTGCCAATCTCCCCAAGTCTTTATATACATGCTATTTTCATGCAGCCCCAGCTCCCTCTTGCAAACACATATGGAATCCTTTAAACTTTAAGTAAATTGCTCATGTTAAAATTGAAAAGCAAGAACTGAAAATGCAAGGCTTTTATGCACACGGACCAAATAAAAACCAGCCACCACTGGCCACAGAAAACTTACTTCTTTAAATTGTTTTGCATTTACAGAAAAGCTTCTAGGCTGGAAGTGATAGAGAAATACTAAATACTAAATTCATTGAATTAAAAGGTGTATCTTTCAAGCAAGTTATCCATCTACTCAAAATGATGATTTTAAGAGGTTGCTTTACCATGGATTTTATAGGGTAAGCAAAAAACCTGAAAAAATCTGAATCTCTAGGATCATGTAAGAAGCTGGTATCAGAGTGTATGCATAATCGGAATTTAAAATAATATATATTTTTCCTTATATAGCACTTTGTTGGATTTATTTTTTAGAATTTACATATCTGAAGCAAACTATTCTTTATTGTATGTTAATACAGTGTGAAATTCTCATGGGAAATGAGGACATCTAAATTAGTGTCTTATGACAGTGAAAACAATTGAACTGTAAGAACTGAACTTACAATTGTGTTGGTGAACTCAAGTCTTTCCCTGTACTTGCCAGTGATTTAATTCTTCAGCTTTTATTGTAAAAATTGTTATTTTTCTGATTGCTTTAGAATCTAAATCTTCAAACTGTTTTATCTTTAAAACTTGTAAATCTCTTAGAAACTTTTCAAAATATTCTGATGCAAGCTTATTCTAGAGAGTGTAGAATGTGTGCATGCAAGCACACGTGCTTTTGTGTGAATGTATTTTCCTCAAGGTGTCACCTGCAAAATGAACTGTTCGTATTTTGAAGTATGATCGAGCTTTTTACAATTTCAAACTCTAGAGCAGAAAAGAGAAATGGGATTTTAAAAAACCCTTTCACTTCTTTTGAAGGCTGTGTATAAACCAATAATTTAGCATGGAGGGAGGAAAGAATTTTGATAGACAGGACAGGTTTGGGCAAAAGCCTTTTTTTTTACAGATTTTTTGTTCTGAAAACTTCTATCAACATCATTGCAGCACTCTGTGTCATCTGTTTTGTATCCAAGACAACTGATCTGAAACATCTCTAACAGTTCATGGGTGAGCATGAAGAGATGGATATGGTGTTCAGCCGTGACATGTCACATTTCCTCACAACATGCCTCACAAAGAGAAAAGTCTCGTGATAAAATTGAACATGTCAACACTGTAGCAGACTGCATGAGTAAAATGGAAATCGGGTGGTAAAAACATCTTTTAAACCTGTGAATGTACTAGTTGTATTTCCTTATATTTATTGTGGCAAAACAGAGGCCTTGCCAAAAATCAAGCTCGCTCTGTGTAAGAAACACATTTTTTTGACTCCAAAGGAGAGGGAGAGCTTGATAGCTTATATTGCATATTCTATACACAGTTACACAGACCCAATTGGCTTCTATAATATTTTGAAAATGCATTCACAATAATATTCTATTTCCATGCTAGTAATGTCAGTGGGAGTCCTGGTAGTATGCTATTTAGGCACACTGAGAAAATAATAGGATTTACAATAGCTGGCAATTTGTTTTCTACTGCCACAATGTCTGCTTTTGTTACAGTCTTTGTAGCTCTTAGAAATTTCTTTCTGGTTATTCTGTTCAACTTTTCCACAGAAACATTTCTTCAGTGTGAATCGCTTCAGTATGAATTGGAGTGGTTTTGCTGCCATAAGTTTTTATTACTAGAACCAATACAAATAGTGCAAATGTTTTTTCCAGAAATAGTCATTCACATTTTTAATGTCTGTGGGGCTGATGGATGGTCTCACCAGCAGTACTAGCATACTATTTCAGAAGGCAGAGAATACTGCCAAATCCTGGTAGCACGCTTATTGGTTGTCTTTTCTTCCTTAATAACTTCCAATTACTGGAGGGAGTCTAGCCTCCAGGTCTTCCTTTACCCATTGCCAGGCCATTTTGAGGAGTATTTTTTCATATGTGATAAAATAAGTAGGGAGGTGAAGGAAGAAATAGTATTTGTTTGCCACATCTTAAATAGAGTACTGTAGCCCTAAACTTCCTTTTGAAAGTCCAGTCCAATCCCATAGCAAATTGACTGTTGCTCTGGTCACCTGCCACACAAGGATAATTTTTGATTGCTAAGTATTTTCTTCAGGTTAATCAGTCAGAGCTGTCTTTTTACATAAATGCCCAACAGAACTCAATCCAACGCTTGGATCCACAGACTCAGCTAGTCTCAAACTCAGACCTATCCAACTCCATCTACTGACCAAAAGATGCTTGCAGCCAGTGCCTGAATCCTAAAGGTGTGCTTCATTCTGTAGCCTCATCACCTGGCTAAGCAGCCGATTGCTCCTGATGGGCAGGGATGAGTCCAGAAGAACCTAAACAACTGAGTGTAAGGCTGGACTCAGGGCCAGCCTAATCAGATGGTGTTTGGGAGGCTCCTAACTGAGCTAGCACTGTGGGACACAGCATTTGGTCCCAAGGCTGGGCTCCAGACGGGGTGCCCAATAACACAGTCTCAGAAGTGCCCACTGTGCACTAGGGAAAATTCTTTCTATACTCAAGAAGATAGAAACACACTTAGTAAAAGATGATTATTAGAAGTTAATTTGCTGTATTTTTTTCTGCCAAATTACCAATTAATGTAGCTGGAAAGAAATATTTTACAGATGTATAATCAAGCCCTGAAAGGAGCTAGAGCTTCAATTGAAGCCTCTAACTATTAATGTATTAAATTATCATGATGTATCTTCAGCTGATTATATCAAGCACTCTTGTAGAATTTGAGGAAGTAGTAATAAATTAAATGATAAATGACTATTGATTATTTTTAACTTATTATCCTCTAGATTTTGATATGAATATTGCAGGCTGATGCTGAGATATGGCGAACATAGGCAATGGTTTCAAAGAGATACCTCTGCATAATAACTGTGTATCAGGGTTGCATTCTTTTCTATGCTCCATTGCTAGGTCATGATGATTTATGGCAATTCTTTTTAGGCACGTATGTATGCACATGTACACAACAGCAAGGTCCCTTCAGGTGGAAGAAGACAGCTAACTAAAAGGTTTTTGTTCTTCTCTAAAGGATGTTCAGTGGGAGGTACAGAGGAGGACAACAAAGAGGAGAAGAAGTACAAGCACAACTCCTCACACCTCATTGCCTCATCATGCCCCTTTTAAGCACCAGATCCTATGTAGTTATTGCCAGAAAAACTATTTTGATTTTTTAATATAATTAATATTTAAATTGTAACGTTTTTAAGGGATCATTTCTCACCTTCTTTTCCCTCTTTTTTACCTTCTGGCACCCACAGAGTAACTGAGTGTAAGAGGCAGCAAGTATGTGCTTTCCCTTGGGTGACATGCACTTCTTCAAGGGGTAGGGAGTTTCCTGGTTTGCCTTTTTCATTTAAGAAAAAATCACCCCCACAGAATAGGCAATCAACATTCAACATTCATTTAAACATTAAACAGAGCATACCTGGGTACGTGGATGTTTATGCACCACAAAACAATTACAGGAGTCAATGTTTAAAGATCTGAAAGTTAGAAATTACACTGACAACACTTTTTGTAAAGTATAATTTAAAAAAGTCTTGAAAATGCTACTATTGGCACACAAGTCATGATGGTAACATTATCCTACACCAAGGAATACCATTCTAATCAGCCGTTTTCTAGATGCAAAGTCCTTTTTTTTCCAAAAACATTTTGTTTATACAAAACTGCTACCAACAGTAGGTTTTATTCAATGCAGAAAATTACCAGGATAGCTAATAGCTTCTATGATACCTAAAAAGTAATATTTGTATTACTACGGTAATTCAAATAAATATAAAATTTCTTATTAATATTTGGCATAATAAATGCAATCATTTTACAGTACATAAGGGTGTTTTATTGGTCATTACAAAACTCCATTTCCTTCCAGATAGCTCCCTGAAGTTTTGTCTTCCAATTACAGAAATATTCCTGAACGCATTTCTAACAACTCACAGGTCAAACCACCTAAAAAGACCATTTGAAAACTGACTTTTGAAAGTGGCCAGCTACGTGATTCTGTTTCCCTTAGCAAATTCAGCCTGGAAATGCAATCACAAATCTAGGTTTCACAGTTTGGTGGAAAAATATCTTTGCATCCTACTTGTCCTAGGCTGTCCATATAATCAGCTTTTAATAGGGAGGGAGAAGTAGATGCAGAAAACTACTCTCCCTTGAGAGAGAGTCCTGGGTGGCTCCTGCTGGTTCCGCGGCATCAGAACACTTCTGTGCTGCAGCGGAGAGCAGCTGCAGTTGTCACACCAGCAGCAACACGACACAGACTTCACAGTATTCACACTATTCCACTGTCTGTGGCACAGTCCAAGCACACAGTTTTGGCTGTGCTAGGTCCTTGCACGTAATCAGCTGGAGGACATTGATGTGTGATGACTAGGAATTAAAATGTAGAGGATTCTGAAATAACACTGAACGAGTCAACTTTATTAAAGGATAGCAATCACATGCACTCTGAGGGAAGTACAGGTAGGATGTAGATGGATAGAACAGTCATCCAGTTAAAATGGAAACAGTTTCTGAAGGCTGAGATCTAAACTAAAATCCATTTTGCTGTCATTAGAAGAAGCTGTAAAGTTAAATCTGACAAAAAGGTTAAGCAACATTGACTGAAATTTGATTTCAAGTATATCAGGTCAAATTACGCATTGCAAATAAGCTTTACTATAAGTTTAGTGTTCAGGAATCATTTGTGAACATATTTTCTCTATTTGTAGGCATATACCAAATTGCTTCTATGTAAGCATGCCACAGTGCTCTGCATTGTTTGAAAATCACTCATCCAGACTATTCATAGCATGATCATTTAGCTCACAGGCCAAAACTTCCATTCTTGAAGGATGAATTAGAATGCCCATATAAAAGAGAGATGAAATAATAAAGAAAAATACACCTTTCATACGTATGTCCAGATGAATATTTGTATCTTAAATTTTAGTAAATATTCAGAAACTGCATATACAAAGACTAGGCAAAAAGGTGGAAGTAAATACACTATAATGGTGGAAGTAAATACACTATAATATTTGTTGCTTACGTCAATAATAAAGGCCCGGTTTTTAACTATAACCCTAAAAATTTCACAGAGAAAAAGTCATGTGGAAGTATTAAAATTTCCCAAAAGTAAGGCAAAAATAGCATAGAATATAATTAGTAACCTTGGGATTTGAAAAAAGAAACATCTGAAATATTACTTAATTTCATGGAGAAAGCAGCATAATAAAAAAAGCTTCATGAAAAAAATGAAAATAGACAAGGCAGCAGAATGCAACTCTGAAAAACTTAGGCTACTCAAGAGAAAACTAACTTCAATGCAAGCTGACATAACTTAGGCTCCATAGCCCAAATGGTGTACTTCTGCAAATGAAGACAGAACCAGCATCATTTATGAACAAGGACAATCTGCCAGAGAGAAACTGCTGAGATTGAAGAAAGAGGTTGCAGACAAATATTCAAACAATGATCGAAGAAAACAAAAGCAATTTCATGGGAACAAGAAACTTTATCTGAACCAGAACCCACTAATAATCCAGGAATGCTCAATTTATGGAAAGCTCTTAAGGTTTCCATAATCTAAAGAGTAAGCATCAAAAACTGCCAGAAATCATTCCTTCGTCCCCCTGTCAGTCCATGGTTACAAAGATGCATCACCTTAATGATCCTAATCATCATCAGTCAACCTTAGTAACCACCTATAATGATTATTTTGCATTTTAACTTGGAAGCCGTGAAAATGAAATCAATTATTCTACGTACCAGCGCTGCTTTTTTTTTGCAATGTGTGATTATCACCTTCAGAAGCCATGTGAAAATGTTCTGGCCAGAAGGAGAAAAAGTAAAGCTAAATGACAATTTCTTAAAAAAAGTCTTGAGAAAAGTAGAGCAGTGATTCTACTGAAAAATTAAAAATATGGCAATTTTTAAGAAGTCCAATGAGTCAGAAGGACATTTCTGAAAAGGTATCCTATTCTACAGAAGAGATTTAAATATCTTCTGGTTAATGTGTAAAATCTTGCCAGGCAAAATTAAAGACATTTATCTTATTCAGTACTTATTAACTTTTAAAATAATAAGTAGATTCAATGACTATCATCAACATTATGATCTAAGGTCCTGTTTTCAGTACAGAAAGAGAAAAATTTATTTCCCTGTACCAAAAAGCTTTATGAATTTGGGTAAATCAGTGAGTCATGAGATCAACAGTTCTTGTCATTTTTCCTACTTTTTCTTGTTTGCTATACTCTCTTACATCTTTCAGTAAGTATGAAACAGTGGAAGCAATGAAAATCTTGAAAAAGTAGCCTGGCTTACAAAATATTATAATCTAATGTCCACCTCAATAAAAATCAAGATTGCAATAGTTCCTATGAATAAAAGCCTTATGGATTATAGAGTTAACTCTTTCTAAGGGCTTGGAACAGACTTTTCCTGGTCAGAGTGGCCTTGTTTCCTTCCTGAAGGAAATGACCTCAAAGCAGTGGTAGACATGCAGAAGGTTTTTGTAAAGAGCACAAAAAATGTATTAACTGCTCATGCAGTGTGACATCTTACCTGCTGTTATTCATTATTATGTTCAGTAACAGGAATAGGAAATGCTACTATTACAACCCCCAGCCCCCAACAGATCCTTCACCCAAAGTTAGTGGAATATTGCTGTGTCTGATGGTTTGTTTCCACTCAGTTCCAGGGGGTTGTATAGCCACTAGCACGCTGGGAGGGATAAGAACCAAAAAGAAGAGAAAAAGAGCACACGGCACATAGGATCATTCTGCAGCTGACATTCTAACTAGGGGATGACAGCCAGGCACCATTTAAAGCAACAAAATTGTTCAGGAGACGTGTGCACAGCAGAAGAGCTGGGTATGTGTATGTAGTTGGTGCATGCAAATAAGAACTGAAGACAGAACCAGGGTTTTCCATTATCTATGAAACTTAGATAAACATTTCCTTTAAATACAGCAAAACAGTTAGATAAAATCAGGGTGCTCCATCCTGGCTTGAAGCAACCCAAAACAATGGGGCTAATGTCTTCAGATTCTTTAGCTTGTTTCCAGCATTGGGATTAAAAAATTGCACAAATTTTTACAGAGATTTTAAGGCATATTTGGGTAGTTTTCTATTAATAAGACATTATTACAACATTGCTATAGCAACCTATAAGTTATAGTTGAAATAAATTTTCTAAGCCTTTCTACCCAGGTGCTTCTAACTTTCAAAGCTTTTTGCAAATGCTTTAAATTGCTCACTGGTTTAGTTTAAATATTTCAAGTCTGTTGTTAATAGCAAACACTTTAGAAAAGATTTTTTGGGAGGGATGTCATGCTTGACAAATCGGTGTGTATGAATATCACACCTTGCATTAAGAGGTATGTTCAGAAGATGAAGCAGTATTCAAGGAAAAGGGTATAAAGACAGATGTTGAAATAAGTAAGGCTGTAAGTTTATACAAAAAGTAAGTCAGTAAATTAAAAATTGTTATGTCCTTAACTCCTGCAATACTGTCCCGAGCAGAGAGGTTAACATACTACAGAGGGCACTATTAAATGACTAAAGTAAGCAGCATACACAGTAATACAAAACACTGTGTAAGCACAAGATTATTTTGGGAAACACTTGTGTATACAAACCCTTCTGCTGACATAGGACCCGATTTACTGCGGCAGAAATGCAGCAGAGATGAGAAGAAAGCCCCCAAGCCTGCCAGTGGGAAGTTTTCCCTTCAACAGGTTGTTTTCACTCAGAAGTAACAACAGTTTTCACCTACAGACCTGTATGCAGGGCCAACAGATCAGCTCTGTGGCACTCCTTGGCCACCAGGTGAAGCAGCTGTATTTTGTCTGAAGCCACACCTGTGTGGAGATTTCTTCTCCTCCTCCATGAAAGGATCCACAAGCAAGGTGGAGTAATCTAGAAAGGCCATTATTTTTCTTATCCATAAGGGCTGCCTTGAACATAAATGGGACATTCTCACAGCTGACATTTTCCCTTCTGGCTAAAGAAGAAAAATCTAATATCCTTATGGATGCCAAATATTTAATTTTTTTAATCTTTGAGCCAATGTTGAATCATGCCGTTCTGGCCACAAGGAGACAATCATGACTGGAATCACAGGAATATACTTCCCTACTCCAGAACAGAATTAAACTATTTCTGATAGATATTTTCCTCTAGAACCTCCTCAGATATCCTCCCTGATTCCACAACCTCACAAGATAACTGCCTCATTGCTGCACTGCACTTAGGAAGGTGTGGTAATCTTAAGGCTAGGAAGTTTTTCCTGATGTCAAACATAAATCTCTCTTCCCACAATTATGCTGAATTTATCTCCTGAAGATAAACTACTATGTTCAGCAGGAGATGATGTGTGGATGATGATGTGGTGACTTGTGAAGAGACATCATCACTCCTCAATGTGCTACTCTTACAAGACAGGTGGTTTATATTTTCACTAGAGATCATTTAGTTGAAAAAACATTCATCTGAAGGGAATAGTCCAGATTTTAATGAAATATAATTTGCTATTACTGGTTTTTTTTCAATTATACACAGGATATATTATACAATATTGTATACAGTACAATACAAATATACAATCTCATGGAGGGTTTTTTAGGGAATGTTTTCTGTTTACATATAATGAGAATTAGATCTTGAAGGGAAAAATGCAAGTTTTTATTTACACATTAAAAACTTTTTTCCATATGTGCTGAACAGCCTACAGAAAAAGTCCCTAGTAAGTAGCAGATACATACTAATAGACAATAAAGACTGGAGTGTTTTCAAACATCTGAAAAATTTGCATGGCATAAGTTCCTTGATTCCCTTCAGAATACACCTAGAAAAGACTCTGCTTTTATAGCATTTGTTGACAGAAAATGATGATTTCCTATTTTAGGTAAATTAAGAATTTTAGATTTCCTAGGGTTAAAGGTTTCTAAACACAGCTGTTTCTGGCGTAATCGGAGAATAAATACATATGGAAGAGACATCAACTAACATTATGTTTCTTGCTGCTAAGTGAGTAGTTTATTAAAACATCTGACTTCTTTTCTTCAGGAAGAGATGACCAATTTAATTGGTTAAATGCTTTCTGTACAGCTTGTATGTGCTGGATTTTATGCCTCTGGAGATTGATTAAACATGGCAAACAATGAATGAGAAATGTAGAGAAGAATATACAGGCTAGCACTGCTCAGCTGTGGACTGGAAAAGACTTCAAACTTAGGGGACAGAAGGGGACTCAAACTACAGTAAGCTTTCACATCAGAAAGAGTGAGTTCAATTTGCACATCAGTCCTCAAAGAAAACAGTACATAGGTTTGGCTGGGATAGAGAGGATGCGATCAAAGACATCAATGTGTGATGAATGTAGACTGTAGCAATGACAGTCTCATTTTTAATAAGGGTACTGAGGCTGCTGTTGTTGAAGGTCTAAATTCAGTCATTGTCTCAGCAGCCCAAAGGGATGATAGCAGCATGCAACACTGTGAATATAGTTAAGAAAAATAAAGGAGCTATTACATCCCAGAATCACAGCTACATTTCTGCATTGAGGCAATTTGGCAATTTAGTGACACCAAAAGCTGACAAAGCAGGAGAGGCAACTGACACACACTGACACAGAGAACCATTGGCAATACAACTGCTCCTGGCAGGGAATGTGTATCCAGATACAGACCTGCTGAAGTGTAATTGCAACTCCATGGAAATCAAACATTTAAACTGTGCAAATTGTGTCTGAATTAAATCTTTCGGGTTTTATACCAATTTTAAGGAAGCCTTCTCATGTTTTTTCCCAGGATAACAATATTTGGTCTAAGTGCTACCAACAGCATGGAAAGATGACAGTAACAGCAACTTTGGGATTCTTCGTGGTTCTTCTGTGCTGCTCAAGGAAGTGCTGAATTTATAGAATTGTAGAATGGTTTGGGTTTGAAGGGACCTTAAAGATCATCTAGGTCAACCCCACCTGGGGGGTCCACTAGACCAAGCAGCTCAGAGTCCCCTCCAACCTGGCCTTGAACACTTTCAGGAATAGGGCATCCACAGCTTCTTTGGGAAAGCTGTTCCAGTGCCTCATCACCTTCATAGTGAAAAATTTCTTCCTCCTATCTAACCTAAATCTACCCTCTATCAGTCTGAAGCCATTAGCCCATGTCCTGTCCCTTTATGCCCCTGTAAAAAGTCCCACTCTAGCTTTCTTGTAGGCTCCTTTAGGTACCGGAAGGTGCTCTAAGGTCTGCTTGGAGCCTTCTTTTCTCCAGGGTGAACGACCCCAAATCTCTCAGCTTGTCTTTAAAGGACAGGAGCTCCAGCCCTCAGATCATCAGCTGGTGAGTCATTACTTTTCTTTCCTGGCTAAAATGCAAAGTCCTAGGGATTCAGCTTTCACAGTAATCTACACAGAGCTCCATAAAACAGGAATATGCTCTGGGTTAATTTTCTTCATGGAATATTTCATACAGCTTTTTACCTAGAGAAAGAATCTTCAAAGGAAAAGCAAACTAATGACTGAAGATGTTGGCTGACAAGGGGCAGGTTTGTAAAAACAAACTGGTTTCAATTGAAAAGATTTTTATTAACCACTTAGTTAACACTGACTCAAAATACAACACAATGTTGTCCCCCTCTTAGGATCTAGTCAGGCCTTCTTCCCTGCAAACCTGTCCATGAAATTCTATGGTGTTCAAGAATTTTTGCAAAGTCAGAGAACAGATAGCAGTTAAAATTAATAACTAGTCACTTATTGTGAAGAAGGTTATATAGAAATATGCTTGCTGTCAAAAGTGCTAATTTATCACTTGCATGACACCTAGGGAACACAAGTATGCTGAAGCACGAAAACAGTGCACTGGAGTTAAAACATTTTCATTTCTTCCTTTTCTTCACTCGTTCAACTAAGATATATGATGTTGCTACTGAAAACCTATTCATATTTGGAACCAGATCAGGTCTGAAACATGTTTAATGTATTCTATGTGAGGAAAACAAATAACTAAATAAGAAAAGTGATTTATTTACCAAACCCCTGCAGCCATGGTACAACTTAACCCAGTGCAAAATGCTACGAAATAAGAACTGCAACATTCCACACAGGTGTAAATGAGTAATTACACGCAGGACACAGAGTGTACAACAGACTGCACAGGATGCAAAAAATGTTCCCATTTTTACTCAGATTAATATTTAACTGTCACTAAATCCACCTAAGAACAATTTCCATTATTTCCATATCCTTGGGTTTAGTTTAGTGTGTGTGAAAATATCTCACATATACTCACTGGTCTTACATACATCAAACAAAACAGGGTGACTTACACAGGTGCATCAAGAGTCCTCCAGGAATATTTCTGAAAAATTATCTTTACGAAACCCCAGATTTTTTTTTTTTTAACATGTTTTCTGGTCTTTTCCAGTACACATTCCTGGCCAGGCGTGATTCCCTGCCATTTTTGTAGGACCTGGGCTCATTCACTGCCAGATGAGTCCATTCTACTGCAGACCACAGCCATTTCTCATCGTTATACACTGCACAGCTACTTTATTGTAATTAATGTCTTTTCAAATTATTTAGGTATTTTCTGCTTTGATTTCAACTGGTATATTACTTATCTTTGCTCATTATTTCTTACAACATGTTTCACACTTGTGAGTTCTATGTTCCTGGGAAACTCCTGTATTAAGAATTTCATAGTACCAAGTTAAGACTGAAATATTCCAAGAATGTGTTAAGGAATCTTCAACTTACTACTGTCAAAAGGCAGTGCAACTGAAAGCATGTGTTTTCTTTAATCTTCCTAAAACATATGTAACATATAGAAATGTTTCAAAACTATGGGAACCATTTTTCTAACTACAACCATTGCTTACTATTCCAGTACAATATAGTGGTCAAAAAACCCCAAAGACGATGCCTTATCCAAGATATTTATTGTCTAAACAATACGATAGATTAAGAAACAAGTTCCAGCAATTCTGTGAATATGTGAGCCCTTGAAGTCTTCTTTCTATTAGAGTTGCACATTATGACTGACTGGTTTTGGTACTCAATGATATTAATGATATACCATGAGTTCACTTTTTATGGGACACCAAAGAATACACAGAGGAGAAAAATAATTTCAAGGCTGCACCTGTGGGAAAACCTAAAATCACACTGTGCTTATGGAGAGTCCACAGAGGAGAGAAGCCCAGACTAAGAATATAATCTCTGTAATACCTAATACCTCAAGTCCCTCAGTTCTCTGCAGGGATTTTCTACTGTCTAGTAAAAATAAGATCAGACTGCATTCTTTCTTTTCAGATGAATACAAAATAAACTCCTTTTTTTCTGTGTGGCCATCTCCTTCGATAAAACTTAAAGACACTTTAAATGCTTTACTCCTCTTCCAAGTTTTGCCAAAGGCTTAAAATGCATTTGTACAGTATAATCACAGACATTTTGTTTCCTCAAGAAACTAGTCCTAAAACCAGATGACAGAAGAGCTAACAAGGAGCAGTTGGTTTATTATGGTGAGCGGTGACAAGGCTGGACAAGCAGGCATTCAATGGGAAGAACAGATCTGGAATGAAAGGTCAAATGAGGCAGTGAGGTGGGTGGCCAACCTGACATGTGAGAAGTTAAGAGCATGAAAGCAAAGAGAAAGAAAGAAAGATGAAAAAAAAACCAGAGGAGAGAAAAAGAAATAAATAGCGAATGGATGAGAATATGGAGATTAAAAACTAGCTTTTGGGGGAGTAAAGACTGACACTACTTAACAACTAGACCCTCTGGAGGATATAATCTCAAATTATTTGCAAGAACATTCATTCATCTTCACGCAAATTATGTGAGGAAAAAGAGGAGGGCATCTCAGAGGAGATGTTATCCACTCAGTCCTTCCTTCTCTGAGGAAACAGCATCTGCTCAGCACTTCCAAGGCAAGGAAGTGAAAACTAGCTTTATATAACAGCTGCAGATGTAGACTGCCAGGAAGTCAAAGTAGTTCATTGCTTCTTCAAGAGTCTAAAAATTCACAGCTCCTGTGATCCACTGGGAGCTTGTTGGGGGCTGTAACAAACAGTTTGAAGAACTCTCCTGTGGAGAATATCAATTGTGGGAGCACAGAGGAATGATGCAAGCAATGGAACCTACAAAAGGAAGAAAAATCTATATATTTCAGGTGACATAAGAGATGGCAGTGATCAGAGGCTCTGGATGTCATTGATATTCTCCAAGATGGAGCAGAGAGGGCAAAAAGAAAGAACGTTGCATACTGAAACTGCAAGAATGAGAAGCCGTTCAGAATAGATATATGAATGATGCTGGAAAATAATCTCCAGTAAAAGAAGGCTCATGCTCCAGGATTGCCTTGGGAAAGAGATCATGGTGAGAGAAGTTATGGAGCTCTGTGACAGCTAATGAGTAACTAATAATCAGTAAATGTATGTAGTCACAGACACTACAACTGGTTTGGAAATGTTATAAAAATGGGAATAATTGTAAAGATTACAATTAACCTGATCCGAGGATGAAAAGGTCTTTGGTTTTATTTAGCAATTTATTGTGAGTTTAATGTTAATTTAAAACCTAAAAATGCAACTGAATGATTTTAATCCCTTCCTGACATTGGTTTAATGAGGGCCAGGTCATCTCATCAGCTCTTGTACTCTCCTTGCTCTTAAGGGCATTGTGGTGAGTAGTGCTGAATATGATGTAAAAGCAATCCTCTCCATAACTGCCCATGCCCCCCACGCTCTCACAACCACGTCGTGGGTGCAAATCCCATCCTGCATAAATGTGGAAAGGCAGACGTCAAGAGAGGAGCACAAGGGCTACAGTTCTATTTGCATCATCTACCCCTACAGAGCTGAGATCCTTCCATTTCTCTATTGTACCTTTTCCAGAAAAAAATACCATAGTCTGACCTTCCCTATAACAGCAACTTGAACAGTCCTCTCTTTTGGTGGCAGGAAAAGTATATGGTACAGAGCGAAGAAGCAAGATTGGCATCTCATTTTCAGCTTTTGCAAAGAAATGAATTCTTTCCTTCAAAAGAAAATTTCAATTTTATTTCCAAAGAACAGTCCCACAAGGAGCCTGAGGAGTCAAGTCCAAGGCTTGACTGTGCTTCATGGAAATGGAGAGGGAGGGCATTAGCAGTGCTCCCCTGCCTTAAAATTAGATGTGTTTCACAACAACCCTTTCTTCTCCTAATTTTTAAAACTGATTATTTTCCAACAAACTCTGAATCGACAGTACCTGCTTTTTAAATTAATTTGGCTAGATTATTTAGCCATGGAAAAGACAGCCCAGAAGACACAGGTTATTCTATATTTCCAACTGGTGCTCTCAATAAGCCTTAACATATGATTAATGGTTCCAAGGACCCTGAAACGTAAATAGGAACAATTCTCATTTTACAGATGAGGAATTCAGACACAGAACGGTTCTGTGATTCTGGGGTCAGAGTGTAGCAATGCTATCTATCTCATCTGTCAGTCTCTGCTGCCCTTTCCCACAATATATGATCTTCTCTCACAAATTAATAACCAATATTACAACAGGCCACAATTTTAAATTTGCTCTTTCCTTTCACCAGACAGGGTTTACCTGACTTATTTCTTCTTCTCACTCTCCATTCTGACCTTTTCTGCTTCCCTCTTTTCTTCATTGATGCTTTAAGCTGAGTACATTGTGGGGATAGCAGAGCTAAAATAACATGTTATACTTTACCCTGAAGGCTTTGAATTTGTGATCATTCTTCTCTGTTCCTGTAAGGGGCTCAGAAGTCTTCTGCGTCTTCTACTGTCATGAGGCTTATCCTTGAGTTTTCAAGAAACACTGATCATAATGTAAAGTAGATGGCAGGAGAGAACATTGTCTGAAAATAAGCTAGTGACTAGAAAACAAAGCTTTTAAACTGAATAATGATATTCTGAAACTGACCCAAATTCTGTGGAGGGCCAGCCTACAGAGGGAAGCAAACCTCTTAGATTCCAAGCAGCAGGGTAACTATTAGTGAACAGGTACACCTGAAGACAGAAGAGAAATCTCCCCTTTCTAATGCTTGGCAGAAAAGAGGTATTTATTTTTTAGTTGGAAGTTCTGTTGCATGAGGAAATGTTTCTAACTTGAGCACAGTTCTGAACAAAGTATAAGTTTGCTTCTTCAGACATGATCTTGGCAATCTCTCAGCTCCTTTGCCAGGTGCTGAAGCATTCTGTAGCAAAGGTGGACAGGCACCCCTCCAGATCAGAAGTAGGCATTTTGTACATTTCTAGGGAGTGACTTTTCCCAGAAATCGGTCCATTTCTTTGAAAGATATTAAGTCCTGTGACTGCTGCATGGTTACTGCCCACCAGAAAAGGTTGACCTATTGTAGTAAATATGCTCAGGTCTCCTTACAGTACAGTCCTTCAACATTCACTGCGAGTTCTCCCACTCATTTCTCATTTTTGTTTTAAAGGGGGCAGAACCAGAGATCATCACTTGTTAGCCCTGAGACTCAGGCACAAAAGCACTTCCTATTCTGCTGGACATTACTTGTATGGACCGTGCTTTTCGATAGTTCAGAATGACCCCATCAAAAGCATAGTAACTGCTAAGAAATAATGCAAAGAAAAGAAGCTGCATTGCACTTTTAATTCTTTTTCCATGTACATGTTTACTTGTTGGGTGGAATTCTGTGAAAGATAAATTTGTGAATGTAAAGACTGACTTGACTGCTTCCTTGGTACAAGAAACCAATGAAAAATAATGTATAATTTAAAAGAGTTTTGTTTGTTTCAGGATTTCTTCATTGAAAGAGATATCAAACAAGTGTTTTAGCCAGAGCTATATTATCACTTAACTATAATACTTCAATGTGAAGACTGAGAAAGATAAGTAAATAGAAATAAAAATCTTTGTTTTCTGGAAACTTAAAATGAACACTGAATATTTATTAAATGGATATGCTGATATGTCTGATTAATTGAACCATTTTGGTTCTATATCTCCTTTATCCTTGATTTGATGCTGAGACAGTAAAGTACCACACCAATACATCAGATAACTACATACTGGATATTAGGAGATATCATCTGTAAAACATTGATGGGAGTGACTAGCTTTTTTCAAAACAACCTGGCCATCTGTTTATATGCTGGCATTTAAACACTTACCTTTAACCTGTGTTCCAGCTCAACACTAATTCAATTAATTTGATTGATCAAGATGTTCTCTCTTAAAATTTCCACCAGTAGGATTAATACAGTCTACTAGCAAGAACATTACTATTTAAAATCATGATCAGCCTGACAGCAAAGGCCAGAAGTTCATTCTCACACATAGCTGAAAGAGAGACAAAAATAAGCAGACCTCAGGAATAATGATCTCCATTTAGCTAATTAATTAAAACAACGTAAGGTAACTTAGGAATAAGAATACCCCTGAGAGATTTTTTTCGTGGCTTTCAAGATCATGGATACAGTACAAAGTAAAGTCATCTTTTGATGTTAGATGAGTGGAAGCAGCCTCACTGGCATATTTTTTTTTGCTGCTGTTTTGAAGTTAGCACCACGTTCTTATTTGTTCTGTCATAGAAGTCCTCTCTATTTTTATTTAACCAAAAAGCACTCTTAAAACCACACTATGTTAATATTCACATTAAATATTACTGAAAACACAGTAAATGGTAGTAAATGCTAACTGTTAGAAATTCCAGTATGAATAGGAGATACTGTAGTTAGTCTGATCCAAGCAGAGCCGGCATGAATTAAGCTTGCATTTCCTACACTTCCTCACCAGTGTTGCACAGAACACAGGAGCATCATTTCAGCTAAACTCCAGTTGGAGACATAGAAACACTTTAAACTTAGGCTTGAACTGACACTTTCATTGTGCTAATTATATTTTAAACTTCCACCTCAAGCTCCTGCCCCACTGCGCCATCTTCATGGATAGCATATTCTGTGATACACAAGCGCAGCCATACAAGTCTCCTACCTGCAGAGATGGAGTAGGTTAATTTACATATTTATTAAACTTTGTGAGTAAAAGCACAAACTGCAGTACCACACTGCATTGTGAAGGAGGGCTCCAGTAGCAGTTGGGATTGCTGCACTGGAAAACACACAACAGTCAGTCTGTTGACATACATGTGAATAAAGGTAGGGAAATGACACCATGGGTATTTAAGACAAAAAAAAATTCAAAAATAACTTCATTCGACAGTGCAGCTGTGCTCCACAGGGGCATGGAGAACATTCTTGGTCTCTCATTCTCTGCTGGGAGTGCATGAGAAACAGCACAGTGGCTGCCCAGGAAGGACATTCATCCATCAGCTGCTACTCAGCCAGCCAAGCAGTAATGAGGGACTCCAGAGAGAGCCTGGTTCAGTTCTCTCTCAGAAAGAGGATGCTGCTCCAAACTGTAAAACAGAAATTCTCACTACAAAAGGAAACAAAAGAAGAGTTTGTTCTTGAAACCATGGGACAAGACTAAAATCAGACTAGTCTCACACCTGGTAACCATAACTTCTTTCCTGTGCAAAGATTTCTGGCTAGTGATACTAAACGAGCTACTTGAAGATAGTCACATCTTGACATCACACAGATGGGGGTGATAAAAAAGACTAACATTAAAGCAGCTCATTTCTAAGTTTGCACCACTTCACCACTCAAATACTTCAGAGAAACATTTCAACATGCTGAATGACAAATAGAAGGCCTCCACTTGCCCTGAGGATCCAATCCTTCCTTGCTCTCGAGTTTTGCCAGTGTATTCCAGGGCTCAACTTTTCATCTTAGATGGCTTTAGCTGCAATTATTGAAGACCTCACCTCTCTGGCTCTCTGCTTGGATGCGACTGCTCCAGCAAAGGAGGCAACAGATCAAATATGTGGAAGGTCTTTAGCTGGGGCTGTCCTCCCCTCTCAGACCTCACAATCACCACGGGTGGAGATCCGTTCTCCCACTGCAACTGGAAACACTGGACACAAGTCCCACTGACCAGGGCACAAAAGAAACTGCTGGGAGTTGCAACACCTTCTTCTATTGTAGCCACTGCCCAGCACACTGGAGTCAGGGCTGTGGAAGATCAGCCCTGCCCAGTTATTTGCAGAGGTGATTTACCATGATAGGGCCCTGACTTGACTTTCCTGTCCCTTTGTCGGAGGTTAGGGCTCCTGGACATTAAGGGAGCGAATAAATGCAGCTAATTTTTTGTTCCTAGTCAAAAAACAAGATGCCACAAAGCTACTCCACAGGAGTCTTTGGTAATCCTGATCTTCATAAACAAAAAAAGGCATTGCTTTTCTTTATTGCAAAACAGCATCAGTCAAGCCGGTCTTTATCCAGTGCAGACATGATAATGGGAAATATGTACAGGCCTTACCCTATAATCAGGGTGCATTCGGAAGTGTCCGTGGCTTTCCAGGCAGGCAAATGTAAAGCACTGTGATTCATCACTAGAAGGTGTGATGGCTCTCGGGAAATTTGTGAGATTTTCTTTAAATGCTGATAGGTTCTTTCTTCGATGGGATGTCAGAATTTGAAGAGCCTGATGGGGACTGAAGTGTCAAAATGCTGATAAGCCAGATAAAGCTATTTGTGCCAATTGTCACCAGCCCTAAAGGCTATGAAGGAAATCTTTTACTCACCTAACCCCAGGGAAATAAATAGGTTAGTCAGACTGAGGCAGTAAGGAGCTGTCCAGGATCCTTTCTCTTAATAACACACTCAGGATGGGCCAATTTAGTCATGTACTTTTTAATTATTACTTTTCTATAAAAACATCCATCAGCTTATGAATAATGTCTGTCTCATGTATATGTTTCTTTCTGACCTCAACTTGGTCAAGCAAATTTGACTTTATAATTATCTTGCCTTCCCTTGGCCGGCATGAATGAGGATATCAGCTCAATTACTACCAGCCTATTCACTTTCTGCTTTCACTCAGACTTTGGTCTTTTGGAGCCAGAGCTTTTATGGAGCCAAAGGTTTCCAATCTAAGCAGTCTGCAGATAGCACTAAGATATATGCTTGTGTGTAGACCTACAGATAATTCAATCTGAGATGGTTTAGGGCTGGAATATCTCTATTTGTAACAGGGAAATGTAATTTTTACTAGGCCTTCAACATTATTCACTATAACAGCTTTCATAGGAGATTATCACACACACCAAGAATGACAACACTATTTTACTACACCTCGTGTGCAAAAAATGGGCAGATTTCATACTGAAAGATTTCCAGAAATGCTGGTCTGCCAGGGTTGTATCTGTAGAGCCATGTTCTCCCTAACTTATGATTTACACACTGTACTGCTGAATGTACACCACAAAATCATTTTATGGAAATTATGAAGTTGCTTATAGACCTATTGTTCTCACACTTTGGTACAGGTAAAAGTCTGCCAGTATTTATATTTTACTCTACTGTAGTCAAATATTCAAGACACTGTACTAAAAATTAAATTCGTTAAAGCACCATATCTATACATCAAGGAGAAATTTACAATTAAAATTTCAAGGGAAGAAAATCCTCTGGTTACAGACAAAATATTGCTTATTTATTGAGGGAAATATCCTTATAAAATATGAATTACTATTGTCCAGTAGCCAAGACCAATTCCACCTGAATTTTCTCTAATTTTTCTTGTTTTTTCTAAATCTTTCCACGTAAAATGAAAACTATAGCAATTAAAAGCTGGTGAGTAGAAGCTGCTTTCAACAAAAAAATAAAGTATGGATATTTTAAAGCACTGATACTCATTTGAAATGCACAGACATTGGATTCATATGAATGACTACATTAACTCCAAAGGGGCCACTGTGTTTTTTTCTTGCATCAATAATCCACACACAAGGAAAGAATTTACACAACAGAACACAAGAACTCCATAGGAACACTGTAATACAAACATCTCCAAATGACTTTGTGCTTCAAAAACATGCATTTATCTGTTATGTTTTTAAGTACTTAATGCTAATCTGCCCATTAAAAACCAGTACCCAACTGACCATTTAGTCTTTCAGTGTGTAAAATACAACTGTCAAATACAATGTATACCAAACAGTAGGACTTACTGTCTACTTCTTAGGATTATGATGAAGATTAATTAATATCTGTAGTGCTTTAGTGCATGCTAAGTATTTTTCTATGGATTCCAATATGGCAGTATTCAACGTTATAAAGAATCCTAGCTAAACAGCTAACTCCTGTGTTAAAAAAAAGTTGGTAAAATTCTCCTGCTGATACTATTGAAGCATGTAAGGATTCAGAGAAGGAAAGATATCTTGAAAAGTCCTCTAAGCATCCCAAGTTCCAGGCCTCGTGACAGACTGCATTACAGCAGTCTCAAGATTATTGCTGGGCTACAGCAGCCTCCAAAAAGTCATCCTTCAAACAAGAACAATTGAAGCACAGCAGTGTTCTGGCTCTTGCCTTCATCTCTTCCGCCCAGCCCCCTCCCCATCCTTCCTCCACCATATTCCCATGCCAAAATTTGTAAGGTGGCAACACAAAACCAACAGATGGGCTAAACACCAGCTGACAAAGGGACCAGGAGGTGTTTTCCTAATGGCTGGTTCCTGTCCACTGCCACATTGACTTTATTTCTCAAAAAACTTATCTCCACTGTTCTTGTAAATTCTTGAGAACACAAATGAAACATAGTAGGGAAATTGTTCTTTAGGGGATTATTTTTCCTTCATAAACCCCAAAGAATCCACAGCATCACAATGTAAGAATAATCCCATTTAAGGTGAAAGCACGACAGGATGAGCTGCAGCTACTGCAGACTTCCTGTACTCCTGTAAGTCACTACATCCCTTCTTGGCCCAAGATTTCTGCCTAATCTGCTTTCCTAAAACTCTCAGTGAAAACTGTGAATTATCTTGGGGAAAGACACACTGGATATTTGTACAAGAGCTACCTTACAAGGAGCACTAGTTGCTACTATGACACTAATTACTAATAAAACTCAATCTAAATTTTACCCCACCCACTTTTTTTAAAAAAAAACCCTTTTTGTTAATTTCCTGGTTCTGCAGCTTGTGCCAATCTATCTGTAGCAGTGTAGTAGGGAGCTGTAGTAGCGCTCCAACAGGGGCTTTAACACAACCCAGAATGGGAATACACTTAGGACAGAGAGATGCACTGCTAGGTGGACATGAATTTACTGTCAGAAAACAATGACTTTGGGATAAAGAAGATGAAGTATACAACTGTAAACATTAAGTAGTATTTTCAGTTGAGCTGCTCTTAATCATCAAAAATGTATGCTGGCCTTATTTTACCACCTGTACACCCTTAAAATGATTGGGGCCAGGAGATCAAAATGCTTTTCACCTAGTTCTGGTCCCAGGCATTGCATTGTTTGCTATCTAAGAACTTCATGGCAGATGGAGGAGACTAAACTGTGAGTTCCTAAACCTAGAAAAATATTTTCAGATGTCTGTGCAGCTGTTCACTTCTGTGTACTAACAGACACTTCATACCTGTGCTCTAACAGAACAGGGAGGGAGACAGACCCAAAAAGACACAGGGCTTCTTAAAAAAGCATCTACCAATCTACCACCTTTGCAAACAGGGCTTCTAAAAGAAAACCCCATAGAACACAAAAGCGATAAAACACAAACAGCAAAGGCAACTGATTGGGAAAAAAATGTAGGCCTCACCCTGAGTGCCCAGGACTTCCTTAGGAAGGCTCTGCAATGCCAGCTGCACTTCCACAATCTGAGCACACAATAAATAGACAGAGAAAAACCATTCATGATGGGTACATCAGTTAAAATTACATTGAAATCAACTTATGAGGATTTGAAAAGTCGCAGAGATGATTATATGTAGATTTGTAACAATGGCTATTAAAATTGGCATTTCTCCCTCTCCTTCAAACTGTACTGTACCTACTGTACAGCCCTCTTTCTGTGGATGACAACATAACAAACATACCCAAGGAATATATAACCTCACAAAAACAAAGTGTCATCCTTTGAGACCTGATGTCAAATGAATGAATATTCAATCAAATAAATACCTGTTATGTCCAGATTGCTGTACTAAATTCATTTTAATATAGTACAAAATGCAGGGAAAAAAGAAAATCTAGAATACTTTTTCTATTAGTCTCCATTAAATGAGCTTTCTTAACTTTCACTTTGTATCCTGAAAGCCACAAAAGCCACAAAAGCCACACATGTAGTAGCTGATGTGGTCTCACCTCTTGGCCAAACTACTTACTTTCATTCTGTAGATGCACATTCTTCTACTACTTTTTTGGGATGACTTCAAATTTTCACCTGAAATAAAATAAAATTTTAAGGACTTAATCCTGACTTTCAAAGTTTCAGCAAGCTTCATCTTGAGCATCATCAACAGAATGGGGGAGGAGGGGGAAAGACTCTCAGCGCTGACTGATAGATTTTTGATAATGCTGTGCTTCTCTTTTACTAATTATGCCCAGATTGCTCATCATGCCAGATACTGTTTATGCTAGGAATTTTCTACAGCATACCTCAGGGGCAAATTGCTTGTAGTGGTGAGCTGGGAATTCTCTATAGCCTACTATAACAAACAAACCTCCAGTATTCCTCCACACCATATCATTCAATTTTCCTGCCAAATCTTCAGCATAGTTTTCAACTGAGCTAACCTCAACTACCCAAAGAAGGGTATTCCTTGACACACCAGTTGTTTATTCCCTGTAGAGCATGGTGTATGCTCTCTGCCCCCTTGATCTTGCACAAACTAAGAAAACACAGTAGTTTTAAGTCATTAGGCTGTTGATAATGAAAGCCCTTGAGGTAAAAGCCATCTAGGAGAAAGCCTTTGTGCTGGACAGCAACTGTTAGTCTTGAGATTTCATGTAAATTGCACAAACATTTATAGTAATTGTTAATTTCTTCTCTGCAGAAGCCAGTTATCCACCACCTCAACTTCATTTACTTTTCGCAGATAGACAAGGTCTTCTATAAAGGAACTGGATTTTATTGCCAGTATGATCAGGCTCTAAGATTGGAATGTTTACATTCTTTAAATTGCTGGATTGCTTTGGGCAGACAGTGTGAGAAGCTGTTCCAGTGCACACCATCATCGTGCATTTGTGACGGGCCAGAAAATAAACTACATCTCCATGCTATATCACCTTCCTGTGACACCTACCACAATTGCCATCACTTGTTTCCTTTCCTCTTTAAAACATTTATGATTTGGCAAGCTGGCTGCTCGCGGAACAACTAACTCTGGTTTTGGTGCTGAATACTCCTATCCAGAGTGGTGAGGCTGCACGGTGGCCGGTGTTACTCCAGCTCCCATGCGTGACAATGTGCCAAGGGTAAGCATTTGTGGTGGCGGGGTAAGAAATCACCAAGGGTCCCATTCCTGTGTGTCCCTGCCCTGACACCCGGCGCAAGGCACGAGCCGAGGCGTGTGAGGTGAGGCCAGCGAGGCCGAGGGCTGTGGAGACCCCTCGACCCCCCGGGCATCACCGTTGCTGAGCCCCGGCCCGGCGAGTCCCGCGGCGGGCTGGAGGCTGGAGCCCCTCGGGACCCGGGCTCAGCTGATGGCTGCGGGTGGAGCCCGGCCGGGCGGAGCGGCCGTCGAGGGGCGATCCCCGCTGCCCGGGCCGCCGCTTTGTCCTTGCCCGGCCCGGAGCACGCGCGCCCCCGGCCGCGGCGGGAGCGCGCCTGCGCGCAC